>JADGIL010014910.1:2571-49178 GCA_020352625.1 Cactoblastis cactorum
AACAAAGTAGCTTTCCGATGTCTGTCCATATGTATTCTTAAATCTTAAAACTTCGCAACGGATTTTAATGCGCCTTTTCTTTAATAGAAATGGTGATTTACAAAGGTTTTTAAACTCGTGTGAAGCCGGGGCGGGTCGCTAGTTATTCTTTAAAACTTATTTATATTTTCAACAATAAGCATTTTACATACGGCCACCGGCTTATCTAGATGAAAATAAATATTATATATGTATATACATGGAAATTGCAGAGTCGGTAATTTTGTTTATATGTACAAACGGAACGCACGATTACGCTACGCGTGTTAAGCTCATAGACCATATCAAATACATTACCTTGCACGGCCGTCATCTCCGCGCTCAACTTTAAGAATGGTTTTTTCTGGAATATCCCCCTCTTCTCTAGTGAGCTCATTCCGTGCTGAGCAAATATAGGTACCGCTGTCTTCTGACGTCACGTTATGGATCACCAGCACCCCGTGCTTAGATTCCACTGGAGTTTTTGTATGCTAGAAAAATAATGCTTATTATTTATACCAGCTGCTTTACATTGACATTTTGTAGAAGTAACCACAGTCAATTTACTGTAGAGTAAGCGTATGAGTTTCTTTCAGCCTTTCTTCTATACAGTAGTCGTTGTTGCGAAATGCAGAGGTTAGAATTATTTTAGAAGTGTATGGGTACTTTTAAAAAGATCGGAAAACAGCTGGATTCAGACAAACTTTCTAAAAATTTAGCATAAAGACAGTAACTAACATTTCAAAGTAAAAACAAATGACGTAACACCGAATAAAAAAACGACACTTGACTCAACAACATTAAATCAAGTGAACCTTAAAAACTGGTTTGCGACATACCTGATGGAAAGTAGTCACCATAACCTTCAACACCAAAGGTGTCACGCGTGTTGCTTAACTTAGATTATTCTTTTTACTCTCTTTAACTTTGAGGAAACCCACAAAATTCTGGCCAATAAGTCACCTTATTTTCTCTCCTCCACTGAATCACCGCGGCTGGCTCTGATTCCGGCGCCTTGCAGTGCAGAGCAACAGTATTATGAGGAGGCACGGAAATCACCCTCTTTCGATGTCCACCTTTGATATTTAACCTGGCCACTGTCAGACGGGCCGGGACGGATACCAGACTAATGGCAGCATACCAAACTACGCACTGCAAAGATTACAAATAAAATTAATGAACGACTTTCCTTTCGAGTTTAAGCGAGCGAAGCGAGGTTATGATAACCTGTACATTTATGTGAATGTAAAGTATTACACATTACGTATTAGATTTAATATACTATATAAATTTGATTGATAAAAGTACCTAAATGTATTTACACTACATTTATCTCTTAGAACGCAGGAAAAATCTCACGAGCCTTTAGCTGTTTTTGCTAGTTTATTACAAATGTAGGTTATGTTTGTACTTTCATGCTGATCTTGAAGCGAAAGAAAAATGTAGAATGTGCCAGATGTTACGCTTCTTGCGCAGATTGTAAACTTCAATCAAGGGAAAGGACTTCAAACAGGAATTGTCATAGGCGATGGAATGTCAACCTGTCACTATTTCTAAATCTCCATTCCACTAATAAGCCCACCATTTTTCTAAGCATGGTCTTCGACTATTGACTCTATCTACATCGTAAGGTATAAAGCTGTGATACTGTATATGTATGTGTGACGAGGTTATTTGCATAAGGATAAAAAAAGTTTGGTTAAAAATATTAATTTAACGATACTAATATTATTTCAACCGAGAAACCATAGAACATTGTAGTCTATGGTCACGCTACTTTTGCGTCTAAATCTTAGTAATCAACATACCATTGTACTTTACTATTCCCAATTTTAATAGTTACGGAATTGCGAATTATCGATAACTTATGTACTAGATTGGTAAACATACGTTTGGGAATGCTGGGAGTTGCCAACATCTAATACGCCCCTTTTAATTTAGGATTAATATTTGATATACAGTCTAAATTATAACTTATCATTAACATATCATTAAATTGAGTAAATATTTAATGTAACGTTACAGAACCTTAAAGATATATTTCATCTGCCTGAAGCCAAGATCCATGCAGATTAGCATGAAATCGATAATCAGGCAAACTAATCTAAAGTTTCTAGAAACATGATTTGAATCTCACCGAATTGATATGGTGAAAAGCCATTACAACTTAGGAAATATAACTTTACGATTAAATTTACTCAAGAAACATCTAGTAGAACTTCTATCTCCATTATTATATTTCTTATGGTCTTTGTTGGTAAGCGCCTAAACGAGGCAAGTTGGGCCTAATGTGCCAAATTATTTACTTTAGTCGAATAAATTACTATTATTTGTTTACTTGAGGGTCTGTCTTAAGAAAGAATGTCGTAGTGGCCTGCTGCATGCTTTTTTTAGCCGGGGCAGTACCACACTCCCACAGGAGACCGACGCCTGAATGGCGACTATCAGCCGCCATGCTTTGTTCGGTGAGTGGGAGAGCCGGAGGCCTAAATTCGACTTTCCGGGGGCTTTCTAAAAGCCGGCATCGCTTATGTGACCCCGCGGGAGTTGCAGTTGTCTATGAGCGATTATGATCACTCAACATCACGTGACCCGCCTGCTGTTTGCCTCCCTCTTACATAAAAAAACGACTGTTCTCTCTATATAATTTTCTATTTTCTATTAGTTTCCTAATCTTGACGCTAGTAATGCAAACATTGAAGAATTGCACAAAACAGTATCTAAAAACTAATTTATACGTGGTCCCTTGGTTTTCGATCTATTCTAATCAATAATTACACATTTATACCTCTAATTATAGACTTTCTACTGATTCAAGACAGTTTGACATAAACGTCCGACCGTTGACTATGTTGAAATTTGTAAAATAAGCCAGTGAGTTTCTAAAGTTATTTCCAGCAGGAATATGTTATCTTCTATTTTATTTAATGCTTCGATTTGTTCAATATTTTAATATTTTTTAACTATTAATTAACAAATTAAATATAAACTACAATATAAAACTAAACTAAAAATAAGACTACAATTAATTAGTTAGCTTTAAGTTATTTAATCAACACAGGTAAAAAGTTAAAAAATGTGATGTCACTACATATTTTCCACATCCCTCGTCGCACAATGTCATATATCGTCGACACCTTTAAGGTACTACAAAACTTACTTAAGTCGATGGACTAGCTGATGTGTTAATTAACATAGGTTAGCATTCATTATGTTAATACTGTTTCAGCCTCAGAAATCTATCTTATTTTCAATAAAACAATAAAACCTTGTTCGATTTTCTAGCAATTACAGATTTAGAGACTGAACACATAAGCTAAACAGTAAAGAACTAATCAAAACATCATTAGACGAAACTAAAAACGTACGTAAACTAAGTTGAAATTGCAGGTAAACGCGAATAGCTTGTTGTTGTAAGTTGTATGCAACTTGTGCACTTTTTTAAAAGGAAAATACTTGCCGTTCATTGTATAAGTCATTTTCTTAAATGCCAACTAGAATAGTAATTTTTCCTTCATCGAAAGCGTTATAGCTAACAAGAATAGAAAAAAAATATTGACAACATTTGCTTAAGTGTTTATAATGAACATTTTAATTAAGTACTTGTGTTTATTACGGTGTATGTAATTAATATAGGCCAAAAAAGCCTGCCAAATAAATTACAAATAAGACAGCAATTAGGCAACATGGAATATTTTTCTAAGCCTGGTAATCAATCTCATAGCTAGGCAAAGAGATCGTTTATCTTCTTACATAACAGTTGTTGTTACACAAATGAAAAACCTTAACTCAAGCGTACCTACCCCTGAAAGCTTGCATCAATTGTCTTTCAAAGATAAATCACCTTAAATACCAATAAAACGCATATACATTATTTAATCTGTTGAAGAGTTACATTTCATTGATAAACGCATAAAATACTCTAGTTTGAAAAGGTATATAGAAGCTTATTGCGGAAAAAATATGTTCCGAAATTTAGGCTTATAGACAAAACCTTTTGAAAGCAAAACTATTTTTTTTAATTTATATGTAGAACCATGCTTTTATAGAAATAAATGTATAGAGACAGATTGATTTAGTTTCTAAGAAAGTTCGGGACTTGTGTTATGGGATACTAATTCAACGATACTATATTATATAACAAATACACGTACAGATAAACATCCAAGATCTAGGCCCATCAAAAAATATCATTTTCTTTTATGACCTGACCGGGGATCAACCATACCGGTTTGATCTCCTGACAGGCATATTAACTTCACCACCGAAATCACCATCGGAGAAAAATAAATATACCTACCTGATAATACTTGGTAGTAGTATCAGGGCCGACTTCCACGTCAAGCCTAGTAGAGGTAATGTCCTTATCGTTGGTGCCCACCAGATCGGTCCACTCGTCAGGCCCGTCGGCAGGCCGCCAACGCCAGGAAAGCCGGCCTCCCGGCACGTTCACCTTGCAAACGAACGTGACGTTGTCCCCGATTGGAGCTGTGACGGACTCGGGGGACCTGGTGAACTTCATCGCGATGTCTGCAATAAAAATTGTTTTTAAATTGTAACCAGAAATATTTAGTTTTTAGTGCATTGAAAATGGATGGCATATTTATAAAAAACCGGCCAAGTGCGAGTCGGACTCACGCACGAAGGGTTTCGTACAATTTTCTAAGAAAAACGACAAAAAAATCACGTCTGTTGTATGGGACAGACAAATAGATAACATTTATGGAATATGTGTAAAATAACTTTAAATATTAATAATTAAATAAAAATTCCATAAATATTTAAGGGACTCCCATACAACAAACGTGATTTTTTGTAGTTTTTCTTTAAAAAATTGTACGGAACCCTTCGTGCGCGACACCGACTCGCACTTGGCCGATTTTTTACTTCACTAAATAAATAATTATCTACTTGGTATAGTAAAAAGTGCTTGAAAATGGCGCTGAAATAAGTTTTTTTTTTTACGTCAGAATCTAATATAAATTACTCTGTTATTATATCAAAAATATATCTTTATATGGTTTAAATACATTAAATATTTCAAAAGATACTCGAAATAAATCACTCTATTTGCATACCGATAGGTTGTCTGAATGTTGGCGGTCAAAAATGCAATAAAAGCAGTATCAAGTGACCTTGATTCTTATAAGATGTGGTTAGGGTTACCAAAATTTCAGATTAATATTGGTTTTAAATCTACATTACACACATAAAAATAATAAACAGTAAATTATTTTTCACTCTCAAGTTTCCATTTTGACAACGTTCTTATATTTTTTATCAAACATTTCTATAATGTTTTGAAAGAAAAAATATTTTATTTGACAACACGAGTGACATACATATATTTTAAACAAGATTTACATTATTTTGCACAAACTCGACATAATACTTTTTAATAATAAAATTGAATAATGGATTCTTGAATAAAAAAATTATAGTATTAATAAATTACGAGTCAATTAAAGTATTATTTTGTATTATTATTATATTCTATTATAGCGGTTCTTATATTTTACAAAATGTATACTTTTTAATCTTAACTTTATTACATATAATTATGGTGACCCTATAAGTAAAGACACTTGTTTTCCAAGAAGTGGCAATCTGAACTTTACTGACTTTAACATAAAGTTGTTATGCAAAAGATTTGACATGAAACATTTATCAGTTTTATTATTAACAAAATAATAAATAATTGATATGATTTATTCGAGAGACGTCGCAATGGAGGCAAAAGAATTTATTTCGCAATGAATCAGTGAATTGAAATTTCAATTGAACGCGATTCATTGCCTGTTTTGTTTTATTAATTAACATGTGTTTCCCATTTTCAGAGTCAGTTGCTTTTGGTGTAAACATAGAATAAAAATTAAAATTACCTAATCATAAATAGATTTTAAGAACGGTAGTAATTGACACTTTCTTATTTTAGCGAAATCATAAATATTTCAAAGGATTTTTTTTATGTAAGAGGGAGGCAAACTAGCAACACGTGATGTTAAGTGATTACCGCCTCCCATAGACAACTGCAACACTCGCGGGGTCACAGAAGCGATGCCGGCCTTTAAAAAGCCCCCGCCTTTAAAATGGGGAGGGCGGGGAAGTTAGGCCTCCGGCTCTCCCACTCACCGGACGGAGCATGGCGGCTGACAGCCGCCATCCAGGCGTCGGTCTACTGTGGGAGTGTGGTACTGCCTCGGACGAAGCATGCAGCAGGCTCATACCACTACGAATGTTCCAAAATAACTCAGTAACTACTCAAAAGAAACTGAACAATGAAATCAAACCACTTTTAAGACAAAAATATTTAATATATATATAATATTAAAGTTTTAGATTATTAGACAAAACAAGGAAAAGCAGCTGAAACTGTAGATCTAACTCTATTTCATGCATTTACACTTATGATGAATAACTAAATAAATCCTACTTCTTATTTAATATTATAAATGGAAAGGTTGAGGATGTAGATATGAATGGATGGACGGATTTGCGTGAAACTTTACATTATAGGTTATACATCGGAATAACATATAGGTTACAATTTGTAAAGATTTTATATAATTTTGGTCACAATATACCGATGCATGTCAATTAAGTCGGGAAAAAATCTGCCCTCTGAGAGCTATTTTGGCGAACGAAGCCGCGGGCAAAAGCTAGCAAGATAATAATCAAACATTCTGGTATACAGCCGTAATGTTTACGTAAGTTTATCTGTGGGTCAATCAGTCAGTCAGTCATGTACATTGTAATCACATTACACATCGATTATACTCGTACGTAATGAATGAAACAAGAGTCACTGACTCCTCGCTATTGTTATCGCTATCGCATTAATTAGAGTAACGCATTAATGAAGTTGGTAATAGCCAAATTCAAATAATAATTTGAGCTAGCATAATCTAAACTTTGAATAATTATTTCTTAAGTTTACGCGAATATTAGACATTGAAATGAAACAAATTTAACGGATTCTATCGCGGTTAACCGCGATAGAATCCGTTAAATTTGTTTCATTTCAATGTCTAAACTTTGAAGTCAGTGTTATCTCCATGCGGACTAGAGAGCGAAAGAAAAACGTAGAACTTGCCAGTTACTTCTCTTCAATTAAATGAAAGGCTTAAAACAGACTTAATCCTCCTCTCAGGGGACTTTCTTCATTTTCTAAGCGATGAATAGCAACCTATCACTATATCTGAATCTATTCATAGTGGTATATGCTAAATGAGTATTAACATACTAATGATTTGAAGTTCCCACACAAATCTTAAATATCAAGTATCAAACCGTTGATCTCGAGCCATTAAACGCGTGATTTACGAGACTATAAAATCTATAAAATTTGCATCATTGACGCGTCTATTAACATATCTGGTGGTACATCCAACTTCTTTTATCTGAATTACTTCGTTAGAATCATCGATTTTTCTAAATTAACAGTTATTTATGGTTCTGTACCTCGATAGGAAAAAAACGGAAACCGGAAAGGATCTCTTCATTGTCCGTCTATCCGCCAATAAAGACCCCCTTTCTTAAAAACGCGCACACGTATCAAGCTTAATTTGACTAGGTCGCTTTCAGCCGTGACAAAATCAAACTTGTAAATCAACGCAATGAAAAAATAGGGTCGTTTATTTCGCAAATTTTGCTATTTTACATAGGTCTAAACAAGCCCACAATACCTAAAGATTACTCAGCACTTTAGTCATATCTACTTGGTTATAAATACATAATAAATAAATATATAGGGACAAATCACACAAATCTCAAATTATTTTAGTAAATTATCCATAGTGGTATAGACTATTTAGCAGCAGTATAAGTGTACTTCCAGTTTTATTTACGGAAGAACATAGTACACGGTCACGGTTCATATTCTTCCATTGTGCTGCAAGCTTGGTATTTTATTGTTATAGCCGCCTACTGGACGCTGACAATAATTATATTGTGTTGGTGAAAGAAAACTGGAAGATTATTATGGCTTTTCATAATGATTTCTTAAAATATATTTGTACATAAATAAATTTTATTATTAGATATTTTCATTGGCTGTTTATGTCATGTTGCTGTGTTGTTATAACAAATAGTAAATATTGCATTGAAACATCTTGGTCACGCTTACGATCTTACATCTACATATATCTATACTAGATAATATTATCAAGAGGTAAAAGCTTGTAACTTTGATTATTTGTTTTTAAGGGATAATCTTGGGAAATACTAAACCGATCATGAAAATTCTTTCAGAATCAGAAAGCTACACTATTCAGGAATGCTGTATGCTTTATTATAACGTCTAACGAAGTGGGCACGAAGTCGGCTAGTTTGTAATAAATGTACACACTAAATTTAAAAAAATCAACATCAAAAAGTTTTTTTTTTAAGTGGGCCAACTGTTGGCACTTTTGAATCATCATCTTATTATTTATTTATTGATTGCAAAGCTACAACTACCAGCGTTTCGGAACGATCACTACTGAGAAGAATACACCGAAAGAAACTCAGCAGTATTGGTCCCTACAAGCCTGAAAGGCTGCAAACAAATATTTAACAACAACAAAAAAAACCAGTGGCAGTCGTGGGNNATGAAATTTTTTATGTTTTATTTATATACTATTATCATTAGCATGTCGGTGACGCGAACCGAGGATTTTACCCTCTACCAAAACGCTCAACGCGCCTAAAGAAGTTTTCACTTCAAAAAGTAACAATAACAGTAAGAAAAAAATATAAAGCTATGTATAAAACTACATTATTTTATTATACTTTTTTAGTAGTAAATTATTAACAAAAGTGGAAGGTGCTATTAACTTATATTACATACATACGATAAAACGTTAGAAATTAGTGTTTAAACGTATCTCAGTAATGTTTACTAATAATAATTTCACACACAAACCCGACTCGGTCGGTTACTCTATTAATAATGGGTTGTTGGACATTTCAACTTTTAGGGTTCCTTCTGAAACAGGGTGTGTAATGCCATTGTGTACATTATGTCACTGTCAAGATTTTAATGAGATATCTATAGTCTTTCATAAAATAAATTTTAACAAATATTACTTACGACTTAACAATGTTATTAGGATTATATATTATAGAATGTTAATAATATAGGCATTGCAAAAAACTGTATTTATACTATTTTTTATGCGGCTTCATATTTAAATTGCGATAGTCGCATTCTAAAATAGTTAAGAATGTACGGAACCTTTTCCCAATGTAACCTTTTTTCACTGCACCATCTTCAATGTGTGCACATCTACCTGCCGTATCCGGGAGCTACCCGTCACGCCTGTTGCTGTCCCAAAATAAATAAAAAAAAGCCTAACTCGTATTTATCACTTAACACCACATTCATCGCTTGGCGTCGTCAAAAGAACCCGAGTGAGACGTTACAGACATGCAGTGGAATGCAAAGCCGAAAGAGATCTGTCAAAAGATCTAATATTTGAAAAGAGAACTTGTCCAACAGAAAGGACAGGCTAGCCGTCAATTTGTCCGGAATTAAAAAGGTGGATAATTGCGTAGACGATTAACTACAATGAGTCGACATAAGCTACGTTACACGTTCGAAATTTAAAATATTTTTTTAATCTGACACGAAGAGGTCTTTAGTAAAAGTTAAATAATAAATAGCGCGTTTTAGGGTTCTGTCCGTTCTGAGATAAAGATCCCTTAATTTCGTCATGTCCGTCTGTCCGTACCACAGAGCATAGAAGGGCAAGGTCGCTCGCCCGCTACTAGAGACGGTAGTAATAATAAAAGCCGTACCCATGCAACTGCGCTGAGCGCATTTATGCGATCAAACGGTCGCCTTTCATGTTGAATTATTGCATGATGCTTATCGAAAACAAAATTGAATTATAAATTATCAAGAATAAAAAAAAATATGTGTATGAAAGATATTGCTGGAATTTATATGTGGCAAACTTTATGGTTGAATTATAGATAAAATGTATATGCGTAGATACTAAGATAAAACAAAAATTATGTCATTGAGATAATGCTAAAATAAACACACTAACTCGATAAAAATTTAACAATTCCTTTTTTATATTTCCCTTTAATATATACTTATAATTTATTTCGTTAAACAAATACTCGGCCAAAGGATCTAATTTCCAAAACAACGTTAATTGGAAGCTCTCTTTGTACCATACACGGAATCGTAAATAGAGGTACTTTGTTGTCCACAAGCGGATTAGGTACCTCGAGTACCTATAACAAGGAGCCAGCCAGCTGCAAGCTACAATACATGGTACGAAAATAGTTTGCATACTGAAGCACCTTGCTGAAAAACAACAACAGAATCTAATAAAGATACAGTATCACGTCTTTATCTTTTACGGGATAGACAGAGCCCACTATTGCGAGCCACGAGAATCAAGCGTTTGAATGGTTGGCTTATTAGTGGAATAAGAATTCAGATATAGAGACAGGTTGTTAAATGTTTATGAAAATACCCTATTAAAGCCTTTTCCCTTGACTGACTTTTACGATCCCTTTATGTACATACGACTAGTAGCCCGCTTCCCGGCTTCGCACATATTTGATTAAAATCTATAGCTTATGTTCATCACAGAGAGTCTAAGATCCAGTAGGATTCGAACTCACAACCTCCGGACCACAAAGCCATGCCTGGACCACGGAGGTAGTCAGGTCAGATATGCGAATTGAAACGAAACTAATTTCCTAGAAGAGAAACGCCTTTTTCCTCAATATAATATTACATACTTTATTATTAAGAGCCCTGTCATAAGAATCAGTATCCATCATATTAATACTTATTCTACACTAGCTTTTGCCCGCGACATCGTCCGCGTGACTATTATTGTCAATATCTCGGGTTCAAAGCAAAGGTAAAAAATTAGAAAGCGGATAAAACTCTATTGTCCAAAGCATAGAAACTCTGGAACAGGTTGAGTTAAAATAAAAAGTTTGTGCACACCTGCCAAAGCTGGGGCGGCTGCAGCCAGTAGTAGTTGGAGGTAGAGAAGCGTCGCCATTGGTACCTGGAATTTAAAAAAAAGAGTTTCATCATAATTTGTCACACGTATACAAAACTGCAACTGGTGTAACTGCACGCAGAAAATATTAAAGGGTATATAATATAAGTCGTCTTTATAAGGTTATTACAATACAAGTTTTTCCATAGTTTGTCTGTCTGATTTATGCGCATCACACAAAAACAAATTGATGATTTTAGTACAGTTTTCACAGCTGATTCGTAAAAGGTCTAACTATAGTTTTCATCACGATATGTAGCTTAGAATTAGAACCCAAGAAATTGATAGTAGAAAGCGCGCTTAGATGTTGCGTCAGAGAAAAAGCTTTTTGCCCAGCAGTGGATGGAAAATTGATTTAATGTAGATTTGACGGCCGTCGTGATGTAATGGTTAACGTGCACGGCTACTACTCAGGAGGTCCCGAGTTCGATTCCCGGTCAGGTCACGAGGCAAATGATCTTTTTATTGGCCTGTGTCTTGGATCTATAAGTATATTTGTTATAAAATATACGAGTAGTGTCGTTGAGTTAGTTATTATATTACAAGTTTCGAACTTAGTTTGGGGCTAACTTAATTATACTTATGTGTTCATATATTTAATTGTTTATTTAATGAGTTCTGCTATGTATTTTATTTACATTTACTTGTCTTTTTGTTACTTTAAAGGTCCCCAAATGCGAATTATTCCTGTTTTATCTACTATCTTCTATGAGTGACAGACTGACAAACAATATGACGATCTTAAATAAATATTGTTAATATTCTTTTTGAAGTCATTTTCTTTATTCGTTTGTCATACTTTTTACAAAGACGTTATCCTGAATTCGGAGAAGGTCTAGGTTATCCTGATTTGTATTGTTTCTAGGCAACAGTTGCTTTTTATAATTTTTTTTGAGGCACAAATCCCTTACAGTCAAAAGATAATGTAATATGATTTCATTTTTAGATTGCTTTGAAAAAGGAACCGATAAGGAGCCCTACGATCAATATTCACGAATATTTTTCCTTTCATCTTATACCTTTAAAGATATGAGTGATGTTGTAAGCCGGTAATCCTATTAGACCTTCTGATGTGATTAAGAATCAAATTTGGGCATTGTATAAATTTGCGCAATATAATATTTCGGGCATATGATATAAATTTACGGAATATAGTACATGTCTAAATCCGACATTAATTGTATTTGGTAAAATACAAATAATAAAATTATTCGAGTTAACAAGCAATTAATTTAGTAAAATCATATCTTTAAAAATATATTAATCCGATAATCAATGTAAAAGCATAAATTTTAACAGCTAATAGGATGTAAAATTTTCAACATCTATGATATGTTTATTTCTCAATGGTATATAAGATTAGCAGAATAACTGATAAGGAGTTTCTTAATGGATGAATTAGAAAATAATACGGAATAGAACGGAAATACATATAATAACCTCTATACTACATATGTATATTTAACGATGAAAAGTTTATATGTAGGATATTATTTCTTCAATTTGGTTATACATATTTGTAAATAATAAGCAATATAATAGTAATAAAAGTTATCAATGTAATAAGTAGTGATTTTAGCGAATTTTTATACAACAGACCTTTACCCAGATGAGTAATTAAATTAAAATCTATAATAAATTCACCGAACGTAGCGAAAGGGTTAACAAAACAGAAAACGGACAACACCTAGCAATAACAACTGGACGGTCGACACAAAAGAAAAGGTAAATTAAATCCAGCGTAAAACTCCGATAAATTACCTCCCTAAATAAAAACGGACAGTTGTTATAAATCAGCTGTGTACCAATATAAAATAAACCAGTTGTAAAAAAGTTAAACAGATAAAAGTAGCTATTTGAAAGAAGCCGATTCCTTTTCGAGCAATCCATAGTAATACTGTAAATAATAAAAGCCTACATACTTTACCGACCTAACATAGAGCGGGATATGGATAGGAAGATGATAATTATCATACTAATACTTTTTTTTTTTTTACTATTACTAATATCATGAAAAAAATAATAATATATAATTGCAAAGTAAAGAAACTGTGGTTAAAAATTACCTATTTAAAAATAGAATTGTAAATGGCCAGCCAGCGCGTGCTAGAACGCAGATTTAAATTTGGTGGACCGTTAAACAACTTTTGTTTATAAACAATACATATTGCTATTGCTACATTTGCTACAATGTTTTTAAAACTGTTCTTTTTTCAAATTGCATAATCAATATAGAAAGCTACATATTCATATTAATTAAAAATAAATTAACATACATATTATGTCTTATTTATAAAAGAAAAAGAATTTTTTTATAATTATAAGAAAGCAATTAATTTTAGCGCTTATTCAGTAGAAAAATGCAAATATATGTACCACATATTTTAATTATAAAATTTCCTGTACATAGGTACTAGTAGGTTGAACGTATTATTATGTGACGCTCATTTTATAAGCATCGAAAAATCTGAAAATTTAATGTCTTCTATCTGTACTTAATGAGGACGGCAACTGACTTATCAACATAGAACAAAACAGCTGAATCAAGGACTGTGGAATTTTACACACTACTTAGGGTTACTTCTTTGTACACGACGACCTCCGTGGTGTAATGGTAACATGCCTATTCGCTACTCGGGAGGTCCCGAATTTATTCCATGGTCAGACTATTACGGAATATGATCTTTTTCTGTATACCCGGGGTCTTGGATTCCATTTATATGTATGTATGTACATATTCGTTATAAAATGTAATATCGTTGATATTTTATGAATTAAGCTAACGAAAAGAGCTCAAACTATACCATGACTAATAAATGTTTATAGTAAATTATACATATGTATATATCGTACTTTAAATATAAGTCTTGTTGTGTATACATCATTCTCGTTAAAAAAAATATAAAACCAAATAGAAAAAATCACTTGCAAAGTTGCGTTTATTACTAGTTATTTAAATAACCCTCCTTCTGCCGCAGTAGGGTAAAAAGACCACACATTAAAGCTAAAAGAATCAAGCATAAGAAAGAAGATATAGTAGCAAGCTATTAACTACGTAAGCTTAGTCATGATCGTGATGAAGAAAACACTATCGTTATTACACGATAACCTGCTAATAACGTTAATCGATGCTAACCCATGTCTACATAAACTATTCTATATTCATAATCGAGTATTACGTATTCTGAGCTGTTTATAATAGATTCGGCATTCTTAACACGCCGACCGCCGCGCGCCGTAGAGACCATAATATTGAGATGACATCAAATTTTTCTGGGCATTTAGATATATTATTGACTAACTGAATCTAGGCTTTGTAAGGGATCGCGATTTTTTTTTCTTATTTTGTTTATTCCAGCCAGCTTTTAAATTTATTTTTTAAATATTTAATTTATATACAATTTTAAATAAACGTCCATTTAAATTACTATCTATTTTTATAGTGTAAGAAAATATTACATTTACAGTTTAGAAGTTAAAATGTAAATGTATTATTTTGGGATAGTGTTAGCTCGCTTCACCTATATGTTAACAGAATGTACAATGTGAAGTATATATATTTTATTTTTAAGCCTATTTTTACTCCTAATATTGGTCAAAAGTCTCCCATTCTGCTTCCTCCATAACCTGTTCAATACAGCTTGCTAATCCGTAACTATTTTGATGTTATCACGCTATAGAGATAGTGATGAGAAAAATTGAGGTAAGAGCTCGATTAAGAAAAAAATATAAAAGTGGAACTGACATAGGCCGAAAATGATGATAAAATTATGAGACTCGAAAGAAAAAAGCTGAAGAATTTAACGAAAAAATATCACGCCGCTCTTTTCCTAATCTGACTTTAAAAACCTCACCATTAATTATTATTTTAAGTCTTCCAGATCTATATCAGTTTTATTGGTAACAGTCGACCTCATTCCCCTTTTCTTTTGGGCAGTTTCATAAAAAGAATGACTTGACAGTTGACACCTATCACAAAAACCGTTAACCCCTGAAATGCGCCTACTCTATTGAAATACGTTTCATCCTGTATTGATGACTGTGACGTATTCTATTAACAACCAATGAATATGCAGCATCGGTCAAAACAATGCCATAAATGGAACTATTTAATTGTATTCTGACCACGCGCCATCGAGAATTTACGGTACAGATAACTGACATATCCTCGCTAATTCAGCCAATTGGTTGCGGTATAATCTACCTACTTTAGTTTGATAAGTGACAGACTAATAAAAATGTCATGCAAATCAAAAGTCTGTTACCTGATTTAGAGGTGAAACTATTGCCAATACTCATACAGTAGCCGACAATGGTATCAAGGATAGTTTATGTATGACAGCTGTCATAAACCAGTAGGTATAGTGTAGTAATCAATAATGATAGTGAAATGTGGCATTCTGGATCTAGACAATATGCAGCCAAAGTAGGGTCACATGCTTTGTTTGGTGAGTAAGAGAGTCAGAAGCCCATCAACTCCCAATATAGCAGCTGCAACGTAATTACATATAAAACGATTTTAACTGTTGCGTCAAAAAGCGTTATCGTTGGGCTCACATAAATCATACATAAGATGAAATACCGAAATTATATATGCCTTTTCGAGTGTACGTAGTACACAATTCTTAATTCCATTTTATATTAAATCAGACCAGTCTTTGGAGAGATAGATTACTTCAATATAATTGAGTTTTGATAGAATAAAGATTGTTTAGGTTTAAAAAGGTAATAAAATTTTCTTATTTTAAACCGCATGCAAACGAAGTTGCCGACACAGTTAATATATTATATAGTTCATTTTTTGAAGGATACTAAAGAAATCATGTCTTCAGGCTTTTAATGGCAATTGGTGCTTTTGTACTTGTTGTATTGATTAGAGAAAATTTTATCTTGTACTTATTCGTTAGAAAGAAAATATTACGTATTTCACCTGCAAACAGGATAAGTGATTCTAATTACCGGCAATAAAAGCGAGTTTACAAGAAAAATACGTGATCAAAATTGAAATTATTGTTATAAATCTGATTGGAATCAGAATTATTCGGACAAAAGGAGTTCATTATTTACAATTCCCATTGATAAGTAAACTGTTCGGGCTCATTTGGGAGTTGAGCGTCCTTTCCCATGAAAATAAAATCGGTGGGTCATGTGGACTGTTATCTGGTTGAAATATTGGATCTACCTCCCGTTTACGTATTACATCTTTTGGACCTGCAGAATTTTAATATTTTGATAATTTAAAGCTATAGGTAAAAACTGGCCAAGTGCGAGTAGGACTCGAGCATCGAGTTCTGTACCAATCTCTAAACGCCAAAAAATGTTTTCTGTGTGGGAGACCCCCATAAATTATTTTATTTTGTTTTTACTATTTGTTATTTATTAGCGGCAACAGAAATTCATCATCTGTGAAACTTTAATCTGTCTATTACGGTTTGTGAGATACAGCCTGGTGACAGACAGACAGAAACACAGCGAAGTCTATGTAATAGGATACGTAATCTAGATACGTAAGTACGGTACTCTAGAAATTAAACTAAGAGATTGGTCGTTGCATATGTATTATAATACCTTTTATTATTAAAACAGTCGATCAACTTCATCATACAATAAAATAAATGGAGTCAAACACAAAAGTTTTATATTATTTCTTTACGTACTTAACTCGAACGTGAAAGAAATTCCAGCTTTTTAATAAAATTGGTCATAAAACAGAATTGTGAGGGCCCGCATACCACACGCATTGTAGTCGCCCGTAGCTCAATAAAAAACGTGTTTTTCATTTATTTTCATTGTTATATGCATATTAACTTCTCAAGTGTGTATCGGTTATATGAATTTTATTTAAATCTATGACCTTTTTAAAATTATATATTTAAGACAAAATTATTTCTACTTTTATGGCGAGTTTAATGAAAGTACCTATGTATAAATGAAATGTATTTAAATAAACGAATATAAAAAGGGTTTTCCAAGTTTGCTGATCAAAATATTATTTTTCGTAAATTAACAGTTGAATGTACAGGGTGGGTATGTGTGGCCCTGCAGGGCTTACAATATCGATGGGGGTCGGGTTTCATAACAAACTGCAACGTGGCATCGATCGCATGGCCCTGCACGTGCACGCGGTCAAGTCAGCTGCACTTCAACGGTTGGTTGAAAGTGGAAAAATTCCCAAATATTTGTGACACACTCGGTGTCAAGTCTGTTTTTGATATTTTGAATAGATTGTAAAAATCTTATACCACTTATCCGAGCGTTACCTATCCCAAATAATTTTTGACGGTATTCCAAAACGCGGTTGGAACTTTTTTAATTTCTCTACATTTATCATTAAAAATTTTAAATTAATCATTATGATGAGGCTTTTACAACATGAATTATAAAAGTACGTAAGAAATATCTTCTTATTTCAATTATTTTCATATTGTGTAGACGTTAAAATACTAGGTTAAGTATTTTATAATATACAAGACCGTTTCCGTATGTCCTGTCTTTACAAGAATGCTTTATATTCAGCTTTGTGTTGGTCCAGACAAACGCATTCTAGGACTTTCTGCCACATAGTCTAGACTATAGACATTGCTGTCTAGTAGAGCCCAGGAAGAGGGACGACTGTACTAACACCTTGGAACAATGCACTGACACAGACAACTTTGTAATAGAGAACAATTTCAAATAGTTTTTAGACTTTTGCAGTGGAAGACGTTGCTTTTATAATGTTGATAATCTGATTTGTCAAAAATCTTGTCATTTCAAGCGCGTAGTTTAAAACTGACTATTTACGAGTATGTGTTTTATTACTAATCTACTAATTTTAGCACTTTTATAGACTTTACTTATCTAAAGTCGGTTTAGTTACGGCTAAAATCCTTTGGACTTTAGACGTCAGAAGGTAGAAGTTCTGTGTAAAAATAAAAACCAGTAATCATACTCAAATCACCTAGTTCAGGCAGGATTTGACTTTGACGCGTCATTGCTGTGAATGCAACTAAGAACACGCTCGGATGATGATGGAGTCTACTAGACGTAGTTAGTCTGGATAAGACCTAAGGCGACAAAGCCGAGCCATAATTCTGTTTGCGATTCTCAAACGCCTCACAAATTGTCGGTGACTGCGGGCGCTCGGCGCGCTATCAGCCATCGCAAGGTGGAGTCGGAAGGTCTATTCTATTGAAGCTCTATGTATAACTAGTAGTAGTAGTAAAGACAGTTAAAGATTTTTATTGAGTGACCCTGTATGTAAATTCGAAAAATGATTTCTCGTATTTTATTTCGGCAATTAGCTTAGTATATCACTGGATAGAATAAAAAAACGTATGTTATTTCAATATTGGTTTACTCTTTTATCTATTACGTGTAGTATAAAATATGATTACAGTATATTAACGGAATTTTAATCATATGTTTACATTTATCGAATTATAAACCAAAAATAACGATAATGTAGCCAAAAAACATTTTAAGAGTATATCAAACACCGTATATTAATTATTATTATTGTTGCTCTTTTGTTAATTGGAAAAGATTGCCTCAAACCTTTTTCAAATTTAACCGGGATTCTACAGTCTAATTTCCAATATGCTGAGATAAATTCTTGAAGATAAACATTCAAAATAATAAATATGGTTTCTGTATGAATTAAGAACTTTAGTTGCAAACAGCCAACTAATTAACTCACTTTCTCATTGATAATGCTATCGATGACAATTAGAATTTTGAACACCAAAGCTAAGAGTTTGATTTACACTTAAACAATTCTTTTTACCAAGACGTTTCATAAAATTTTACACTGTTAAAATGAACACAGAATTTACCCATAAATTTAGACTGATTCTGAAATTCCCACAAAGGCAGAGTCCCCGTACACAGCTAGTACAAATACGAAAAAACTGACGTGTTGTACATAATATCTTCAGCTATACCGTTTTACGATTGGCCATTGCGGGCCGTAGGCATTCCGTGATATATTGCAACACATTCTTACCGGCATCCCTCATGTTCCCTCCATCCTATTATTGTGGCGATTTAGAAAATAGCCCTTTTTACTCGACTACACGTTTGTATTATAAAAATTCTTATCAAGTTTTTCTTTTCCATCTTATAAACAAATGAAACTGAAAGATATATTAATGGAACTTGACTATGACTAAGATTTAGATTATTTCGTCTAAGAAGTCAGTCTATAATGATAATCTAGCATAGGGACCATATTTGTATGTTACCTGTTTTAAATAATTATTATTTTAATGTACTATTTAATTTATGGAAAAAAGAGTTTTACTAATAATCACTTGTAGATCTGGCTAGGAATATCATCTTTAATTTTAGCAATAAACTATATTCTATTCTATTTTTTCTAATCTTCTCCTATACTACCTACACCGATGGATGTAATAATCATTATACATTGTATTTCTGTAACTATGAAAAACAATTCGAGCAATCCCTTGAGAGCGACATAATTCTATGGTTTATCAAACCTACGTTTAAAAAATTTAAATCTATCAATAGATAGGATCTTTCTCGGTCGTCACTTACAACTTCGACACAACGATGCAGTGTCGTTCCGACTAGACAAGACAAACGTCACATTTGTTTTACGATGCTATATAAATCAAATTTTACAGTTTTTACGTGGTCCCTCAAGAAATGAAGAGAACTCGCAGATGTTGAGTGAGATTTTTATAGCGTAATCATATTTTATAGAGCTGAAACATACCTGATGAAAGTAGTCAGTTACACGTGATATCTGGCTGGCATATAACTCATTAGAGTTATAATAACTGCACCATTATTTCTCCGAATACAGCGGAGATAACAATGATATTCGATTACTTTATAATATTATGACTAATTTTATAAATCCTTCATCTAATTGAGGTGACATACAGCTTAATAGACATGGTCTTATGACTATTCTATTTTTATTATGTTAACATGGTGACGACTTCCGTGGTGTAACGATTAACGTACCTGACCGCTACTCAAGAGGTTCCTGGTTCGATCCCCGATCAGGTCAATATGGAAAATGACCTTTTTCTGCTTGGTCTGGGTCATGGATGTTTATCTATATGTGTATTTATTATAAAATACTGTATCGAAGATTTAATATCCCATAACACTTTGACGCTAACTCAATTTGTGTGATTTGTCCCTATATATTTATAATATTTATTATATAAACCATTTATTGTAAATCGAAGATTAGATACTTAGATAAAAGCAAGCATTATAATATAATCGGTCCAGTTTTGAAAATAAATATTTATGTATATAATAAAAAGGAAAGCTGATTAGAAACATCGACTGTAACACCGAGTATATTATGTATTTTACTCTAAGGTGATAAGTTGAAAATAAGAATATCTTCAACAATAAAGTTGTTTTTACACAGGCAATGTCTCGGATAATTTGTATAAATATATTACAAAATTATACTATTTTCGTAAGCAAATCTAAAGCTCGAATTATCACACAAATGATCGTCTTTACTCTTGATGTGGGAGTAAAGCGAAGCCTAAAGCGACTTGTATCTTCAAAGAAGTTTTATAACTATAATATGTCTTCATTATTAAATAATCCTACCTTTTGCTTCTTTATAATTTAGATTTTATTACCGTACTTTGACATTATCACAGGGAAATAAGTAAAATTGTAGGATTTTCACAAAATGAAACAAAAATTAACAATGTGATCAAGGAATCTTCATCTTTTTGATAATTTTGCACAGATAATCAAGGTACTTTATGTGAGACTAAGAATTTTAGCTGTTAAAATATATATAGCTGTTCTATTTTTTAAAGACACACAAAAGTTCCAATCTTCAGATAACGTAGTAAGACCAATGAGCTAGTTGTATGTTTACTAGTCCAAACCTACACATTCCATTATTCCCAATGTTGTCAACTCGGTTCACCATGCTATATTTTCTACTCACATCACTCAAATCGCGGCACTTCCTAGCCCTTTGAAATTAAAAAAAAGAGTGCTCCAGTGAAGAGTCATTGAGTTCACGTGCTATTTTCCACCGTTACCCAGACCACCCCGAATTGGGAAGCGGAAGCTTCAAGATATTTTTTACTGTCCCTGTTTCTAAAATTACTATCGCAGTAATCGGGCATTTTTTTTTCTGCCATAGCACGTACGCAGCGCGTGCTAGAGTGCTATTTAGCAAAACGGAGGGAAATATTTTTTTTTCTAGCATTTGCCCGCGGCATCACTCGCATCAAATAAAATTAAAAAACCAGAGAATGCCATCTCCACAAAAAAATCACATCAGTCATTATACATTTATAATATTAGTACCTATGGATGTTTAACACATACATACATATGTCTTTGAGGTTGGATTTCCTTGAACAAGATTCTAGTTTTGACTTCTTTATTATCAGATGCACATTAAAAAGTTAGCTAGTATTACTATTGAAAAAATATATTTTAAACACTTACACACATATTTATATCAAATAGCGCAGAAAAATCTCGCGAATAATTTATTATATAAAATTTATTTTTTTTATCTTTTTAATAAAAGTTGTATTTCAATTGACATTTCCATTAAATTTCCAGTAAAAGTCCATACCTAAAAATGTGCTAGATTTTTTGTAAAACTAGACGCGTTTATGTATTACCCTCTCGTCATAAACAATAAAAAATTCGCGATCCATTACAAAGCTGCAATTTTTGCCAGTTTCAGTCACATGAAAATATATTGTACTATTGAATATAGACAAAAGTACCCATATAATAATATAATAGTCTCTACCGTCGAATGTATATTAAGAGCTCTTTATGACAATCGACGGACGTTATAGATATAGATTTTGTCACTGTAATCATTTTATGACTACTACTGTACTAGTTTATATTCGGTAGAATTTTCTGTCTGTTTAGCAATATTAACACATAACTAAAAGCTAATAAATTGTTGTTAAATTGTAGAACAGCTAGTAGACAGACTTTGTTAGGTATTTGAACTTACAAAGTTCAATTTTGATATCCTATACTTAATGATGTCACGATATTGGATTCCTCTCGTGACTCACTGAAACCTGTCTGCCAATACCTTACCATACCAGGTTACCTACAAAAACTTTTATGTGAGACATAAGTTTTTGCTCTCATATCACGTGTCCTGTTTCATTTAGAATAGGTATTTTACGACTGAGCCCATGAGACCTGCTGTTGACAGAAACTGCAACGTAGTAATCTGGTTTATAGCAGTTATTTTTAAATCAAATCTTATTAATTTTTACAATTCAAAACCATGTCATAAATATTTTATGAATTGAATGTTTGCTTACAACTCAAAATATACAAAATATTTTGGTTTGTAAACAAACATTTGAATCTAAAGTTCTGAAAATGCAAGCCTGCAGAATTGGGTACATTAGTTAGATGACTAAATATTACTGAATTAAACTAGCAATAAAGACATATTTGAGCTTGCAGGCTTAGCCACGATATTTGTTTCGAAACGATATCTGCTCAGTTTAAGTCAGTCAAACTACTATGTACTATGTACCACAAGACATTTTTTTTGTACAGTTTATGTTGTAACAAAAATTCGCTTGACAAGAATAGAATGATTGAAATTTGATTTTCAACCTTAACTTACCCAGAATATATACAGAAACTCAGGGTATTCATTCATATTAAAACAAGATGATCTATTCCGGTACATAATTTAGAGATAGCATCTCTATAAAATTCACCTCAGCACATGAGGTAGGAACCTAAGTACCCAGTTTATGAGTGTTTTCAGCAATTTCTCTCCCTAAAGCTCTATCAACGGTCGGAGGCTGCAGTCACCGAAATTATTATTTGAGTTGTAAAAAATTTATTCCCCTGAATTCTTGCTTCCTCTTATTGAAATTACACGTTTTATTTCGATTTTCTACGGCTCAATAAAGAAATATGTAAGTGACGAGTGACTGTACTAGATATGCTAGAAGCACTTATAGGAATTACAGGAAACCCATTTTTGGGTGACCCTTTTTTCTATTTGACTGGGTTAAATTTCATTCGTAATAGAAAAATTTACTTGTAGTCATGCCCTAGCTTAAATCAAAATAAAGGATTCGTATTGTTAAGTACCGCTTCACTCCCGATTACTCTGATATTATCTTACGTCTTAATTAATATTTTTCAAAATTCAGACTTTAAATCAGTGATTTACATAATATGACAAATGTTCACACGTTCAAAAAATGAACTTTAAGCGTATTTTACTACCTTGTTTAGGTAATTTAGAAAACTATGTTCATTTATTCGTAGTTCAACCAATAAACAAACTTTATAAGAGCTTTATAATATTAGGGAGATATAGAAAAGGTTGCAACTTGCACCCGGTCGTCGATCGAGGGATTCAGAATGCAGATTATCCGATGCAAATGCATATATGGAGTAGTGGACGTATGACACTGATCTTGTTAACTGGACTACCGCATTCAAACTCATGCATAGTCTGTAGCAGCGCCGTATTAAGTCAAAATTGGGTCCTATGGGAAAATATCGTGTTTTATAATACTATGTAAGCATACAATTACGATACAGCTGCTACATATAGCTGCGTCATACAGCTTTATGATATGACTGATATCATTATTTGGATTTTTTTTATATATCACTCAGTAGGCAAACTAGCATGAGGCCCATGATGATGGCTGATGAAAATCAACGCAATCTACCTAATACTCGGATTAGCATATCTCTGAAGGTTGAAAGGAAAGCGGAAAATGGTCAATGGGCTCCAGTCTATCACAGTGTCAAGTCAGATGTACCCTTATCCGACGAGCTTACATGAAAATATTGATGAATGTAAAAAAACGAAGGAGGAAGTATGTTGGTACCGTAGTAAGTGGAAGAATGTAGTCTACCTGTAATGTACCCTTACGGGAATAAAGTATGTATATAAAGCTAAGCCACTGTCTGTAAGCTTCTGTACGTATGCATGCTATAAAAAGGAATATTTAGGACTTAGTCTTCTTTATCACTTTCATCTTTGTCTGTGATTCTTAGTGGGTTACATTCTTATTTTTATTTGCATCTAATAGACCTATGATATTAGTGCTTAGAATAAAAATTATATTTATGTGATTCCTTCAAAAATACTTCTATCAGAAACAAATGATAACTATGTTCCCGGTCAGGTTTAAATTTATTATACACCATAGATCCTCAAGTAAACTCGAATAAAATCACAACATTTCCAAACGATTTAACAAAATTTTGATCTCAAACACATTCCAATGATCACTCGTCCACAAATCTTCACAAAGAAAGCTTGTCTACAAAGTTTTCTCAGTATAAAGCCGCACAAGGCTAATGCCTTATACAGCCCATTCAATCGAACTAGACTTACAACTTCAATTGCTTTCTACCCATTGTAGGACTAACCTGTTCCCCTATAGATTTCCTTGGCCCTACAATCGGGTTCTTAAGCGACTGAGCCCGAGTAATAAACCTTGCTACAGCAGTTAAACACTTGTGTAATTAATTCCTTTGGCTTTTATTGACCGAATGTAGGCTTTAACCATTGCAATATTACTCTTTGTATGTAGATCCTTATATCGATTTTATGTGTTCTCTTAAATACGTAACTCTTACTGAAATCAAATCGTTTCTTTGCTTTATCAACTCATATTTTTTATAAATATTACACGAAGGCTATAAACTTATTTACAGGTACAGCGGAAGATTCTATTGGAACAATAAGCGTATCGGTGCCACAAATTTACGCAGGTTTATTTTTAAATCTCCTCACCATAACAAATCATAAATAAGAACTAGTGCTTTAATTGCTCACGAGTTCGCTATACCAATAAGGAACGATGAACGCAATTGTATCAATTGGAGGGGAATATTTCGATAAAACAAGCCGCAAGGTGCGCTTGCGCCGGAGATGAATGTCGAGTTGAGGTGCATTGCATTCTTCCCAGAGGGACGGGAGGGAATGGGTTGCATTCTCTGTTCTACTCACCGTTTCACATAAATTCCTCTTAAATATTCCTATGCAACAGTCCACACGCACTCTCAAAACATATCCTTTATTTCAGCCTGTCAAAACTGAACTGAAATCATAGGATATTATACATTTTTTGTTTACATCACTGTACACGACAAGCGAGACACACAACCGACGGGCCGGCTTTTAACAAGCAAACTGGATGTCTGTTTGTGACGCGGAATTCTATTATCTATCTCTGTCCTGCCTTCCTTGAAATATAACGGCTCCCGCTCACTCTTACTGAGAAAGGCGCCAGGGCAAGGCGCGGGCGCCGACTCCTAAGGAACGTGAAAAAACAAAAGCTCTTTTGAAACAAGTTACGGGTAATGGGGCTTTAGGTGCCTGTCAAGATATTGTATGATTTAACATTTATTTGAAATGAGACCGAGAAGGTAAAAACTAAAAGATAAGCCAGCTCTGGCATGATAAATTAAATCATAGTTTCATTTTGATAAAAGTTATTTTTAACTTATCTTAATTGCAAATGTAAGTCGAAATACCACAGATCTTTAGCATTCATGTCATTTATTAATTAAATAATATGTTAAATTTAGTAATTAAAATAATTCTCCTTCATTAGCAATTCATGATGTACCTTGTTGAATCCGGTTCGAAGGACCATATTTATTAATATTACATCAACTTTTTGGACTTCACTACATACTAAGTTTTAACTAAGAACTTATACTTTCTGATAAAAATTACATGTTTATACTAACACAAAAGCAAATGTATGGAGTACGAAACGGGCTACCTGTTCAAGTACACAGTTACAAGACACAAAGGTCATTAGGTTATTGAGCGAGGCTGGTTCAGGCGCATTCCTAACCAGATAAATAGATAACCACCCTTTCCCAAGACCTGCTTTTCTTTAACTATTTTTATTTGCTTCTCGGTTTTAAAATTCTGCATCGCCGTAGACTTCTATTTAAAAAGTGGATTTCTTGTTAAAATCGTGATATTTCGTATTTCTAAATCTGAGGTTCGTTAGAATAAAATTCATGAAAACAGCAATGAGTTTCTATAAATCCGAACTAATGGGCTTATTAAGATTGCTAATTTAGGTTGGCTTTGTACAATACATACAATATGCATAAATACATGCATGCATATAAGTACAATAACTCTGCTGTTGTTTTTATAATTTGTCATTAATTCGCTTCAATTAGAACTTTCTTAATCATTAAAATAATTTCTGCTTTGTTACTTACCAATACTTACTATTAGACCGAATTGATTCATATGAATCTTTAATACATTATAATTATACAATTTTTATTTTACAGATACAGTATGAAACCTTTATCTCTTACGGGGTAGACAAAGACGAGAGTCGTGAGACTAGAAGGCATCGTTTAGCTGGTGATGGAATGGTGGGCTACTAATAAAGAACTAGAACGATTAAAATCAAACATAAAACGTCCTCACTTCAATCAAGATGGCAACTACTATAAATATTTCGACGAAGTTCCATTTCCAGAATTGTGTATTAGAAAATAAGTCTTAATGTGTGCAAGTTCAAACTATGTCAAATTAATGAGACTTGTTGAAGTCTGCTAATTTAATTTACTTTACAAGCGATGAACAATGTTTCACCGAGGACACTTTTTTTTGCAGGATTGCAGGATGACAGGACAGTTGTGTATCGCACGTCGATGTAAACGTAAACATAATAAAAAAAAACTCAATATAGGTACGGCTATAATCATCTTAAGGCACGCAAGTGAATATACATCACTCAGAAAATAGACAATAACTGTCGAGATGTTTTTGTAGTTACAGCTTATTAGCAACACTCGACATGCACCAACTGACCAATAAATACTACCTATTTGTGTATAAATAAATATTATTTACTCTATTTTATATTCCGCCGCTGAGGGGGAGCAAAAAAGGCCTGCATTGAATGGGGCACTCAGTAATTTTAACGATTGCCATACCGGCATTCCTGTACTCAACAGCACACGAACACATCTCCGAATCGAGTTTTTATTTTAAAACAACTTTTTATTTCTCTTAATTCTCGTCTATAATTCCTGTCGGTCAATGATGAATGGTATATTTTTTCGTAATTTATAATGTTTGCGCCTAAGAATAAATTTAAATGCTGATAGGTGAAGTATCATATTACGTTTTTATTTGAAGTGAACATTTCTTTTCGTAATCATATATTGTAATACTCAGTGCCTGAGTATTACAATATATGTATTTAAATAGTTGCAAACGAGCTAAGTCCACATACTTAGCTCGTTACTGGGTCTTTGATGTTTATCTATATATGTATGTATTTATTATAAAATATAGTATCGTTGAGTTAGTACTGGTTAGTACCCATAGTACAAGTTTCGAACTTAGTTAGGGGCTAACTCAATTTGTGTGATTTGTCCCTATATATTTATTTATTTATTTATAACGTAACAAAATGGAACACAGCACCACCACTAGTGGGTTATGCTAAAGATCGGTAGTAGATATGGTTTCTTCTCTATTTCGCAAACAAACTCCCTAAAGCTTCGATCTTAAATTTAATTTTTGCTAATGTCAAATTTAAATATACATATTAGTGTACAAATGTAATATTTCATTTCACGCGAATCTACGTCTCTCCATATTGCCATAACAAGTCTCAATCGGAGGGTACACCACATACAAATAGCTTAGTGGCTTAAGTTACTTCATTTCTTCAACATATAAAATACAGATTAGGAAATTTAAGACCCTGTTAAACGAATTAATTGGTGTTCCTACTACTAATGTCCATAGGTTGCGGTGATTACTTACCATCAGATGAGCCGCATGCCTAGTTACCAACTTGGTGGTATAAAAAACAACTTTTAATTAATTCCGTTACTCAGAACGCACAATGCCTCGATAACTCAACAGCCTAATCAATCAATTTACATATTAATGAAACATTAATTAATGTAGAACTTGTATTAGACTTTCCTGATTGAGTTCTCAAACCTATATTAATTTATTCGATATCCAATCATAATAACTATCGATTAGCCTGCAAGATACGCTCTCTCCCACAAATCAAACCTGTGTGATGGCAATCTGCGATGAATGGAACCTGTGATTTATTAGGGACCTGGCTTCCACTACAGTCCACGTTAATTTATAGTGAATAAATGGGTTATCTTCGTATAATCTACATATATAATCTGGATATGGGTTATCTTCGTATGTCTATATAATAAAAGTAACTTTGTGAAGAAGTTTGTAGTCTGATTAGAATCACCAGATTATTTGAAAAAATAGATAACTCCGTACTTCGGAAAGCATGTTAACATATACCTAATACGCGTGCGACCAGTCATTTGTAAGAAACCATTTTGTTTGACGTACAATAAGACTTTGCGAAAGTTATGCGGAAAATGTGTCGAACTGTGATAATCTGTGATATTTATAAAATATCACAGATTATATCTGTGAAATTTTATGAAATTTCGCTATAATCATAATCATTTATTCCTTTATTTTTTTTAGATGTCATATAAAAACACCGGTCTGTACTTTCATTTTGCAATGCTTATTACATCAGCTCAAAGCTTAAGTGTATCCGAGGAAAATCTACAATATTAGAACATTATTATTACCAATGCAATACTTTATTTTGACAATCTGCATTGCGAACAAAACATTTCATAAAAAAAAATTCTTCTGCTTCAGAATCATCGCCGTGATACAAAACTAGTCACACAATCCCGCTAAAGTGTTGTGTTATAGCACTGCACATCGCGTAAATTCTTCAACTACTCTCGTTAGTTTGACATGGTCTCAACTTGCACTCATTTAGACTTTTCTTATACACGATTATGTAAATGGAACTTTGTCGAAATAATCATTGTAGTCGTCTTTAAAATGACGTATGCAGTGGAGACGATATTTTTATTGTTGATCGTAATTCAGAATGCATTATTATAAGCGAGCATTTCATAAGTTGACAAAAAACCACAATTTTCATTCATCGTATAATTTATTTCCGTTTGCGACTGGATACTGAACAACTCTCACTTATACGTAAATTCCACTATTCCTTTGCTACAGAACCCACACAATACTTATATACTGCAATATATCATGTAGATCTAAAAGCTTAACTCTAACAATTCATATTTATACCAAAAATTGTGCCATACACATATATTTTGTACGTTTATAAGGAATAAATATAGGTAACAAATAAAGGTAGAACATACCCTAATCAGTGAAAAAAGTTTACAGAGAAACACTTAGTAAAATCAACCACTCAAATGATAACTGTTTCTTATAATGACATAAAAATATTCTGTTAAGTATCACTTATTCTATTATTTTATTGTGAACTCAAATCATAAACAATTGAAAACTTAAATCACACTATAAGAAAACTGAATGATAAATAAATGCAATTAGCATAAAAATTAAATACGCATTCTTATAAACATCATCTGAATCAGACATTATAATTATTAATTTGTAGTAAATTTTATTGGTGACAATTTTATTTATTTTAATGACTGTTTTTTACACTCTCATCAAGAGCAGCCAATATAAAACTTCTCGCGCAATAATGTATAAAATAAACAAAACTAATTCATCTTACAAATATTTATTATCGCATGTTTAAGTTATTTTCGTCAGTTAAATTTGAGACTTGTAGTGCAATTGATGTATTTAAAAAAATGCAGACTCTGTAGCAGGAACACCAACCACTCACAAATTATAGCCATTATATATCACATAAAGATTAATTACAATAAATATATAACATTTCTCGCGTCATCTGTATTTATGGGGCCACTGCTAAATCATATAAAAAAGATAGAAAGCCGCACTTCAAAGTTAACAACCAATATAAAAATAAACCAAACAATAAATAGTTTGACAGAATTTCAGAAAGGCGGCCAGTCCGATTTGAGATAGTGGTCGACTATTTGTTCGCTTTTTAAATTAATGATATAATTTACAGTTATAGTATGTATAAAAAACTTATTACTACTGCCTAGATAATATTAAAAATCTGAAAATCTTTAATAACTATAATAGTGCACACAAATATAACACTTGTAACCTATTAATTTAAACTTTACATGTAAGAAGTATGAGTAAAATCGACAATTAGACAGAAATATACAATCCAAAAAGCGAACAGACAGCTCCTTCAAATTAAAAAAATAAATTAGACTAATAAATTAAATTACTCCACTCATTATAATTCGGAATGTTCGTCCTTGCCGTCGGATAACTGCGGGGGCGCCTCTGTTGTCCCTGCGCCCTCAACATTTTCCGTATCGCTCACTTCAGGAGCCTTCTCCGGAGATTCTTCTTGCGTTTCCGAATTTTCTTGTTCGTCCCCTTTGCCCTCAGGTTCTACTACAGACTCAGTTTTATTTTCAGCTTCTTTCTTGGCCGATTTCTTAGGCCGCCATATTTTCATCTTGCTCAATAGATATTTGACCTCTCTATCTAAACTCTGCATTTTTTCTTGTATACTTTCGATGGTCAACTTGATATCCTCGTTCTTCGGTAACGCATCCTGTTCTTCAATAGACTTGTTCAACCAAGTTTCCGTTTCAGTAATTTTATTTTCCAGAACGCTTATTTCTACGTCGGTAAATATATCTTTCTCTTCATTCACGTCTTTAGTGAAGTTTTTAGCCATTTTGAGGAATTCATTGGAGTGATTCAGCATTGAGCGCATAGAAGCGATAGCGTCAGGTCTTTCGGCATGTTCCCAATGCTTGTAGAATACTGGATTAGTTTTATCTTTCAGTAAGGCTAATTTTTCTTCGAACATCTCTGTTGGCGCATCGTAACCATCATCATACAGCCATTCAGATACTTCACCACATAATTTTCTAATTTCTTCAATTTCCTCTGGCTTTCCACATTCAGAGTACTCGTCCATGTTAATCTTCAGTTGCGAATCTACTACGAAAGCTTCTAAATTGTTAAGTGCTGTTTCTCTTTCAGTTCGTTTCCTATCAATCAAATTCAGCTCATTGATTTTTGTTTTGGAAGCCTTGAACTGTTCAGGAGTCATGGGCTTCAAGGTGAGTATTTGTTCTTCTGTAGTGATGGGTTCTTTCAGTATTACGATCTTAGGCTTAGGCTTTTCCGCATCAGTGGCGTTTTGTTTATCAGCCACGGTTTCATTAACCTTTAAAGTATCATTATTTTCAGCTTCCTGAAGCGCTTCTTTAGTTTTCTCTTCAGGTTTCTCTGTCGGTTCTGAATCTGAACTAAATAACTTACTAATCGTGCTGCCAATTTTGGAGAAAGTGCTGTCTTTGTCATCATCTTCTGCTGTGACAGTTTTCTCAGCTACAAATTCTACATTGACTAGATTGAGTATACCAGAATCATCCATATTGAAATGCGCTTTGATACCTTTATGTTCTACATTCTCTCCTGTGTGTTTAGCCAAAGCTGCACTAACGCCGTTCAGCATAACTTGAGTAAGATTTAGAGTGCCAATATAAGGCAGTTCCGAAGAAGGAATATGGTCTAATTCAGCATAATTAACATTGAAAGTGAAGTCGTCTGTGTGTTTGTTGAAAGTAATCACCTTCTTTTGGGGGTAGGGATTCATTGGGCCGAATAGCGTGCGTTTTATCTGCAACAATAACAATATATGTATATAAATTTCTATCTCATTCTAAAATTTATATTTATAAACCAAGAGTGAACAAAATAATTTTGAATCACAAAAAGAAAAGCTATACAATACTTAATATTGAAATTCTACTTTATGGTTAAAAAATAGTAAGCTTACCGTATTCTGCGGAAACAAAAAAAGTATATTTTAATATTGCTGTTTAGAACCAATTAATACAAATTTAAAAAAATATATGATATTTTAAAATGTATAAAATACACGAATATAAATTAATAGTACAGGCTAATTACCAAGCTCAGAGAGTCAAGATTAAGAGCTAATATATTATAAATTTCTTCTCGAAAAGAAGTGAAGATGGGTTGACAGAGTCTTACCAATTTGTCGTTGCCGTCAACATATCTGGAGAACACCACCTGTATGGGCAGCACCACAGCATCGCGGACGTTCAGTGGCGCCACTTTGTAGCCGGTAGCCAGAGAAGCCGCTCTGTATATGGAAAATATTTAATGATTTTTCCCTTGTAAACTTGGGACTTAGAAAATATCTCTGCCATTTTATAATATCTATTTTACTTTTTCTAAATAACTTAAAAGTAGGAACATGAAAGTTCTTACCATTATCTATATCTTGCTGTTTTGATATAAAATCACTATTGTTGTAAAGGAACTCCTCTTTAATAGTTAAATTTTAATTGTTTGTTGTTATAGCAACAACAGAAATACATCATCTGTAAAAATTTCAGATGCCTAGCCAGAATTCATGAGATACAGATGACGACAGTCAGACAAACAGACAGGGAGACAGCTGAGTCTTTGTAATAGACTCCTGTTTTTATCCTTTGGGTACAGATGCTTTTGCCTCCTCTTATAGTTTTTATAAGTATTTATCTTGGTTAAATATCTAGTATTTTAATAAGGAAAATGTACCAAAGCATAACAAAAATTCATACTTAATATTATAAATGGGAAAGTGTATTTGTTTGTCTCTCTTTCAAGTCAGAACGGAGCAACAGATTAGTGTCTCTTTAAGAGGAGATACTTGAAGGGCTGGAGAATGGCATAGGCTCCTTGTAGTCAGATTCTATTTTCCCAAATTTAAAGCAAGCGAAGTCGCGGGCAAAAGCTAGTAGCCCAATAAGCAGCAAACTCACCTATAAACAGCGCCCATGGTAGCAGCCTCATCGGCGTTGATAGATCGCGCGGGCTCGTGCCCCACGACATTGCGCAGCGCCAGGTGCACGGCGGGCGCTCTGGCGGCGCCGCCCGCCAACACCAGCTTGGCGCCGGCGCCCGCGCCGCCCGCCGCCGACACGGCGCGCTGCACCACTCCCGACACGCGCGGCCACAAGTCAGAGCATAGCTCTTCCAATTCTGCACGGCTCACCTGACAATCAAATTATTTTTTGTGAAAACAGGTAAAACAAGATATAACAGTGATTAAAGAGTACTCTGTTTCCTGTTTGTCTTTTTTCGATTGACTTTGGCAGTTGGTACTAAGAAGAGAAGCAGCCGGCTAGGTTTTTGTTTCGTAGTGGTATGAGCCTGCTGCATGCTTTTTAGCTTGCAGCATGAATGGGCCGGCTCGTCGGGAGCAGTACCACACTACTACAGAAGACCGACGCCTGAATGGCGGCTATCAGCCAGAGGTCCAACTTCCCTGCCCTCGCCATTTGGGGAGGGCGAGTTTATTAAAGGCCGGCAACGCTTCCGTGACCCGCCTGCTCGTTTGCCTCCCTCTTACATTAAAAAAAACAGTATAGAAGATGTTACAAATAGTTAAATATTTTTAAAAGTCTTTTGCAGAATAAAAGTAGGTGCAGAATAGTCACATTATTATAGCTTCGGCCATGTAAACCATAAGCACCGACAACTCATAGATCCTTTTCAAAAATATATTACACACATAATAATTTCTGTTGAATTTATTGTGAGTGATATATCAGATTTATCAAAAACAATGGCTTTAAAAATTTCAAAGATTTAACCACTTTCAATTCTAAAAATTAATCAGTCATGTATTTTAAAATGAAATATCTTACCAACTGCTTGAAATCTTTATCGTCCAAGAGGCTCTCAATCTGAGCATAGTGTTCCGTATTGGCTGACAAGACAATCTTAAGTCTCTCGGCCTCTTTGAGCAACTTTTCCATGGCGCGGGGCGAAGCCCTGACATCCCCGCCGCCATTGGCCTCCCACGCTTTGATTAAATGCTCGCGAAGGCGCAATGTTATTTCATGACCTCCCAGAGTTCTGAAAAACATTATTATCTATTAATATTGCCTTAAGTCATTTTTGCCATAGATAAATCACCCTCATATCCAATAGTAGTTAGTTAATCCAAAGAGAAAATGTTGTTAAATTCTATATAATAATCGCCAGATACAGGTTTTCATATAATTAATTGGTGAGCCCCAGCCTCATGTTGGTAAATGTAGACATTTTGAATTTTTTCAACAAGATGTATGTTGAGGCTATTCTGACAAAACTTTAAATCATCAGGACATCATGGAATGGTATAATTTTATTCATTTAGATCTACTTTTTAATTTGTTTATATTCTGTCACTTGTAGCACCCACATTACAGACAGCTCAAAATAAATAAATAAGCCTTTATTTCTGATAACAATTCTTTTCGTTTCACTAAATTCTTCCTCTTATTGTTCTTCATCATTATCAGATTGCCTTGCAGCATAGGCCTCAGACAGACAGCTCATATTTCAACTTAATTAAATTGAAATTTATACGAAAAAATGAACCAAAAGATGGATATCAATGACAAAACATATTACCTATCAAATCCGACGCCCAAGATCTGCAATTGTGGCACAGTCTCGACATAGCCCCTCTCCTTAGTCTTTACAGTCTTGTATTCAACCAGCGCTGCTTTAGTTGACGCCGCTCCCATGTCAAAGAATAATGTATGCCATGCAGTCTCATTAATTTCCTGCAATATCACATTACTTTGTTAACTTGGTCAATACCATTAAATACATTGAGCACAGAGGAGTTTTTCAATGTTTCTTGTAATGTTCAGTTTGATCTTTACAGTAGATCTGATATATCACTTTTTTATAATGTAACTGATGACAGTTACTGGCTTAAAATTGATGGAGATTTTAGTTTTTAATGTATAAAATAAATAATCAAACTGTATAAGAATAGTTCTATAACATACTACTACATCAAAAATTCCTTGAACCCTCAAAATTAAGAACATTTCTAACCTTTCTCCTGAAAATTCCATAATTAATAGCAATCGCAGTGTAATCATTGATCAACTGCAGCACATTCAACCCAGCGAGAGAGGCAGCCTCTTTGAGTGCACGCCTCTCTGCTTGATTGAAAAATCCAGGAACAGTTATTACACATTCACTAATTTGCTGGCCTGAAATAAAAAAGTTATAATAATTCTTTCACTATCTACAAAAACTTACATTCCCACTGCTATTGCATCATTCCCAAAATATAAACTAGAAAGTACAGGTAACAGTTAAAATATAGCAAATTATAAGCAGCATACTGAGGTTTTTATTATTGAGGTTTGGTATTGTATTGAAATTTGTTTAGTAGTTTGCATAAAAGAGCTAGAACAATACCCACCTTCAGAAATTTTCTCATTATAGTTTGATTATTAGTAGGATATCACATATCTTACCATGACTAATTTCAGCAAATTCTTTTGCTTTGGCCAGCAATTGGGCCACCAGCTCTTCAGGAGTAAACCTTGTGTTCTCATCATGGACAAACTCAGGAATGCCTCGCTCATTTGCCACTATATTATAATATGGATAGCGTTTCCTTAAAAAAATTACAACCAATACTGTAAATTTGAAATGAAACATGGAAAAAAATAAATTATACATTGTATGCAACAGGTCACTACTAAGTGGCAAACATAAAAATCTTCATTAGAAAAGTATCAAGTATCACTACCACTTCACATTTTTGACATTTGTCTTAAATTTAATTTTGCCTTATGGAATTATTAATCTATAAACTAGGCAGCTTGATCAATTCAAGCTTGACCATCAAAATTTTGATGTATATAAAAATAAAATCACAATTAACAGAATACAACTTACATATATGCCTGCACAGTGGGGTGATCATAAGTCTTTCCCAATAGGTCCAACAGATACTTGTATGAGTTTTTCGGGAATCTAACTCCTACTGTCACAGCATCTTCCCCAAAAGTACGTACCCCATCCCTAAACGCTACTACTGCTGGAGTCTTCCTTTTAGACTCTTTGTTCAATACTATTTCCATTGGTACGCCGGGTGACACTATCCCAATCTTCATCCATTCTGATCCCAAATCGATGGATATTACAGCCGCCGCATCTGTGTATTGACTTAAAAGTAATGGTAATAATACCAAGCTCAATGCTCCATACATTTTCTGCAAAATACAAAATAAAAATAATGATCATATGAACGAATAAATACGTCGACGATTCGGGAAAAATGTAGTCCCAATCTTATCATTTTATTGAAGATACTTACAGAACTGAAGATCATTTTTTCTGTTAAAATTATTCATTTATTTCTTAAATCACTGGAATATTTTACCTTTATAGAAAGAATAAATAACATATAATATGTATTATATTTTTACAAAACGAACCATCTACTTTAGTCCACGTCAAGTTTAACGTGTTTTCTTCTTTTTGGTTATTGAAGTAGTTGCCAGACTGAAATTATTATACCATCATAAAATAAGTATTAACAAAAGAGAAAGGGCATAGCTTGAAAATGTATTAAATTTCGCTGTCGCCAAACCTACATAATGTTTTACGCACAGTTAATTATTAATAATAGGAAGCGGTCATAATTTCTCAAGAACAAAAAGAAATATTGACATTATGACATCTTAATTAATTTAAAGATTCAGTGTTAATAAGTTATACTTTGCATTAATACGTACCTTTTGTACAATTAGATTTCTGTTAAATAAATGTTAAATATATAAATAAATAAAATATTGTACAAAAACATTTTGTTTATATGTTAATGATTTATTTTTCACTTTATTTTCATTGCTTCGGCAATCAACAACATCAATAAAAATAATCATAGACAATATTTTTAGTAGGAATTCACAGAATAGTAGAATCTTATAAAAAATAAATCTAATACCAGGTATACACTAACACCCGGAAGCCATAATATGACAGCAGCTTACAGATACGGTTGTGTAACTATGGCCTTATGCCATAGGAATAGACAATGCTAGAGCTGTGTCCGGTTATCAAATCATATGTTTATTTATGTAGGTTACTCATTGTTTATGGTTTGATTGGGTGTCGCGAAGGTGTTTGTTGCGTTGCGTGTTGATTTGATTGCAAGTGCGGAGGTTGCGGAATGCTGTTTATTGTTATTAATTTTAATTAGTGCGTTCATACAACTTATCACCTAAAAAGGTAAGTTCGTTTCCTTTCCATATTGTCTCTTGTATTCGGAAATGATGAGGTATGTAATTGTTCAATGAGATGGTGTAAATATGTTTTGTAAGGCGATATTTTATTACGCATTTTGGATTTTGATCCCTGGAAAAAAGAATATAATGTAACACGCTTCTTACAATCTTTAGCGTGAGGGATGTAGTATCGTTTACATGCGGTTCTAAAAATGTGACTAGACGCGCATGAGGACTGTCGGGACGCATTCGTTGGCGCTCCTTCTAAATATGGAACGGGGTGTGAGTCAATGCTGTGTGGCCCCTTCAGCGTGGCGTTAGCTACTATCCCTGCAGTTATGTAATGGCCCTTCGACCCCCGTATGGACACGTGCATGTAGAAGCGCCCTCGTGCACTTCCACGTCGGAAGTTGGTCGTGCGACGCAATCGCGCACGCGGTCGTTTTAGAGTCACGCTGCCCGGAGTCGCTGCTTCACAGTCTCCTAGCAACACATTGTTGATGCCAATGCTGACCCAATGAATACAAAAAACACATGGTTACTGACTGTTACATCACCCCAACCACATCATGGTATTTTCGCTGCTTACGTTGCTAAGGAGTAAAGACCATAACATAATTAATTGAGTGCATGAAGACCTTTAGGAAGTGAACTTTGCAACTTGGCTTCTCTAAGTGTTAAAATCTTAAAATAAACTTCTTAGTGTTCTATCAACAGTGAACATTACTTGATGTGAGTAAAATGCAACATAATGTGTATCCAAAAACATGTCTGAAAAGTATGAAATCTATTAATAGCATGTAGACCTTTAAGTGACCTAGTTTAGTTTCATAGTAGTACTTACTGTAGGAATGCTATTTGCATTGTCTCATGAAGACTATGTCCAATTCTCTGATTTCACCTACATATATTTCCTGTTTTTAGTTCTGGGTTTTCACCAGTTAAATTGAAATACCAGTAGATAAAATTATTGCAGGTAAAACTTTCTGTCTTATACTTTTAGACATGTAAACAGTAAGTATAAGTTTGTAGTTGATTGATTTCCTGCAAATGTCATTTTAAAAATCCATGTAAGACTATATGTACATATTTAAATATGTAAGCAAATTTATAATCTGATAACGAAAAGACACAATCTTCAACAAAAAGATATGTAACCTACCTCTAGACAGTTATTACAAAAATAAGCTAATTTTTTATACAATAAATGTAGGAAAGAAATATGGTATAGGTATATCACATGTTATCAATATCTAAAGTAATAAAACTAACTCATTATATAACCAAGCTTATGGTACACACACAAAGCAGATTGCATCTATGGAAACCAGAAGTTTAGTTACAAGATAAGATTCAACATTCAAAGTCATAATATTTTTAATTCAAATCAACTAACTAGACTCTAGCATTTTTGTATCATCGATTTTTTCAATTTAATTTGATTTGGCTATGATTGACGTCAATAATCTACTTAAAAATAATTTTACCACTACTTCCATAGCCAAAATGAAGAGGGGGGTATAACACACTCCACTTTTCAACTCAACATAGATCTTCCAAATAATGCAAATAACTCACATATACACTAGCTTCAAAGTAGGTAGTTATATTTTCATAGTCATTGAAATATTTAAAGAAACCATACATAACCACATAGTGATGCAGTCAGGTAAAATATGTAACTTGTATTAATAAATATTTATAAACTATGTGGAATAACCACTTTGTATTGTTACTTAACAGCAATGACATTGTAGTAAAGTTAAATAATGATTATTAAGTACAGTGACAAAAAAATAGATATGGTAACTTATATGTAAATGAAATTTACATAAAAAAAATCCTAGATACATATGTTTCATATCACAGGCCAAAGTTTATTTTTGTTACTGTTTATGAGCTTTCACATTATTACGCGGCATATGATTTGCAAAATACAAGCTAAATTTTATATATAGATAGGTATTATTCTCACGCGGATAAAGCCACTAGCTAGTGCTTGTCGATCTGTAAGGGAAATAATTATAATAATTCGCAAATATTATACATTTTATAGGTAAACAAACATGTTGTTTCCTACTGCGTGTTAATCAGAAACTGATTAGTTTATTACCTGGATAAAAACATTTATATACATACATACTTACTACACAGAATGTGGTGATAACATGTATGTATTTCCCCATCTACTATAATAACATAGTAATAAGTATACAAAGGCAAAGGTCGGAGTTAAATTGACGTGGGTGTGTCGTAGACGCCGTGAACTTGGTGTCCTAGGCTTCCGCATTATTACGTGAGGTTTTATTGATTCCTATATAGAGCCCAGACAATATGTTTTCGATGAACGTCTACAGTAATAGGTCGCCTCATCATTACATTTTATCATATATATTTTATTTTCATTTTATTAGGAGTAATTCTCTCAAACCGTGTCCGACCGTGAGAGTATTTTAACTCTCCTGTATTCAATGGCAAATATCCGATGCTACCTGGATCTCCTTTCACTGGAGTCCATGACGGATCACGGTACTTAACGGGGAATAAAAATTTTTTTATTGAATTGACATGACGATGATTATTTTGAAACAGTCCCATGGGCTATGGTACTTAGCGCGTTATTTAGCGGTGTGCTAGTGATGCGACTCTAATTTGGGTCAGTGTATTTATGTTACGCGACGCTGTTATCTGTAGATCGACATTCTCGAGTGTCGTCACTGTGAAAACTCGTATTTTCCGACATGATTTTGTAACAGTGCGACGATGAAATCCGTTTTCTACTATTTTCATTCATACTAAACATAACTTTCTCATTAATTTTCGTGTTTTATATGATATTAGTAGTATTCGGGTTTATGTTATGTAAATCTTTAAATGGTCTTAGCACAGTCTAGGATTATCGAGTTAAGGTTTTGAGACTCAAAGGTCATGTTTAGCAAAGCTTGCATGGCTTATCGATAAATGTAAGAAACAAAAATAGTGATAAATAGCTTTCCCATTGCCTGAAGTGGGCATTCCCAATTTATGGTCCACTTATTTGTATGAATACAACATGTTAAGATGGGAAGCACCAGTTTTTCTTCGCTCCCAAACCAGCGTGAAAAGCTCCATTCTAAAAGAACGCCATAGGTGTGTTTTTTGTTACGTCAGAGGGGGGCAAACGCGCAGGCTGGTCACGAGATATTAAGTGATCAACGCCGCCTATAGACAACTGCAACCCCCGCGGGGTTACAGAAACGTTGCCGGCCTATAAAAAAGTTGGGCCTCCGGCTCTCCCACTCACCGGACGGAACATGGAGGCTGATAGCCGCCATTCAGGCGTCGGTCTTCTGTGGGAGTGCGGTAATTTTTGTTGTCATTGTAGATGACACTGACTTTAATTATCCCCAACATTTATCTAGCTGTCCTTGAAAATACCAAAGTTGCGTGGCAACGATATTTATTTCAGTAATGCGATATAGGTCTTCGCTTTAACTTTGAGTCAAATGGAGGGCAAACATTTAATCGTTCCACCACCTTCGCATGGATGTCAATCACTATATTGTTGTGTGCGATAAAATCTTACGCATGATTTTTGGTAGGTTTTAGCCACAACGCATATTTTACGCATTCTTTTATCATTTGATAACTGTATCCGAGATTATTCAGTGATCTGATGAGGAACTGAAGCTTATTTTTATATACGCAGTTCTAAAGTTTTATCGGAATAAAAATGAGCTATTATTGCATATTTGAGAATATTAAAACTAGAATATATAAAAGTAGATATTATTTCTACCTTGAACTTTTTGCCTATGCTTTATTTTGGTCGTGCTTACTCCCATGTAATATTTGCCTTACCTTAGTTCACCAGTCCGATTTTTGGATACCTCAATACGAATAGAACAAATCTTTGCTCTAAAAGTAAATGTATAAATAGTATCTATGTATGATTTACGTATAAACTTTAAGCACCACGAGGTAGTTATTGCGCAGTGGCATCAACCTTCTGTTTATCACACGGAAAATAAACACCGAAAACATGGCTCGCGCGCGCTCTCAGAGCGATTTCTTTTTACTTTAGAATTTTTTTTATAAAGGGGCGTCGGTCTGCAATTTTACAGCCAGTGAAAGACGTTTTTATAGCGTGACTTGCAATATTTGGGATTCAATGACCTTCAAAAAGCGAAGTTACACCTGTAACACACGCTCTAAACAAACCACCCAACAGAAAGAGATGCACGAATACCAAGAAAAGAGAAGCAAGGCGGCCTTCTTTTTCTATTAAATACGTGCATCCCTTTCTGACGCTAGTAAAATCGGAACTTCTGTTACGGCTTTTACGTTTTCTTGAAAGACTGTAAAATAGCAGTATAATACAATTTGGAAAATTACCTGGAACAGAAAACATTATTTCTAGGTAGTCCAATTTCTTTTTATTCAGCAATTTCTAGCGACTCGAGACGCAAACAAAATAATAATGACCTATGTTACATTTTTTTTTTTTGCTTTCTTGTTTCGAACCTTTATTTAGACGGAAACTACCTTATCAATGATAACATATGTACCTATATCTTAAAATTTACATATCTATTAGCAGAGTTCAAAATGAATGCGATATGTTCAAGCAATAACAACGCTATCAATCGAATTGTTGTAATAACCTTGCTTGTTTTACTCATTTTTGTCAATTGGATATCTGATTATTATTTTATTTATTTATTATTTTTACTTTTAAAATAGTTCTGAAATTACTTTTTATGTATAAAGCGGTTGCGGGTGTTTATAAAAGAAAATTGCGTGATTTAAATTATATTTATAAAAGTAATATTTAATGTTAAATACCGAGTAAGATAAAAATGTTTACAAGGTTTCTTCATAATATACAAAATTTCTTTGTATTTTAAATTAAGGCTAGAACTGCTCAGAAATTGTATCAACGCTGATCTTGAATTTTACATTTACGTGATAATTTGAATTACATAACTTTGTTTTAACGATTTTGACAAAAATACGATGTAGGACCCTAAAAGACCTTATTTGTACTGCCTGCAGTGCTATTTCCGGACCAATATGACATCGGAACTTTCAAGAAAAGAGCGTATAAATTCCTTAAAGGCCGGCAACGCTCCTGTGACCCCCCGGGTGCAGGTGTCCATGGGCGGCGGTGATTACTTAACATCACGTGACCAGCCTGCTCGTTTGCCTCCCTCTGTCATAAAAAAGCCTAAAATAGCTTGAAGTTCAAATAGTAGCGTTGGAATAAAAATATTTTCAAATCATCGAAATGTAAACCACTTGTCGCTCGTAGTACAGTCAACTACATATAAAACTTACTGTAGTTTAACAAATAACTCTTTGCTGCGGTAATAGTCACTAATAAGCGATGAACTCATCAAGTATTGAGCAGATTGATGTGTAGGTACTATACCTCTATAGCGGTCTTGATACTAATGTTAATGCCATATTTAACGAGATTATCTACTGCGTGTAAAAGTCTGTCAATATAACATAAAAGGTATCACTTCATTCTACAGTTGTCAACCACAGATTTCTCAACGTAAAATACGATTCAAAATAATTAAAAATAAATAATTGTGTGCATAGGCTCATACTGAACACTTGAACACAACGTGTAAACAAAACTATTAAAACTCAAACTCTACGCACGTCAAATATTCAACCTTGCCTTCAATAAGCATGCGTTAATTGATAATAGCTGGTGCATTATTATCATCATCATAGGAAATGGGTTATATCCGATAAATATCGCATTATCTATCGTTGAATGATAATTAAAGACTACATCCATAATGGTTTCATTAACGCTTTCTCTGTCATGTATATCATTGATACATTCGATTGTGTTTACAAATTTGGCGGTAATAAAAAATAATGAATAATAAATATATATCTTCATACTAGCGACCCGCCCCACCTTCGCATGGGTTTTAAAAACCTTCCTTGTAACCTAAAATCCTTCCTTTACCTTCCTGTAAAAAAATGCTATATCTATTAAAAAAACCGTATCAAAATCGGTTACGTAGTTTGAAAATTCTAAGCATACATTGGGACAGACAGACAGCGGAAAGCGACTTGTTTTATACTGTGTAGTGATATAGAAAATCTAATAAGACCAAATTAAAATATTCGATAGAAATATAAATATCTAAACAATTAATTCGTATGAACGTAAGTTAGGTATCTCGTTTGTGATGTGAAAAAAACGGAGCTGAGTAAACTTAAAAAAATTGGTATTACGATAGAAACAGAACATTTTTTTTTACATTACACATTTGTAAATAACATCATGACAAGTATTTTTATCCAGATACTCCTAGGCGGCAAGACGCCATTTCTTTAATCTAGATTTTCCCGAGCTTACTTTATTTCCCGCGAGACGTTACGTAACGTCTTCTCAAGATGAAGGCTAGTTTGTTATTACAATGAGGTCTCGAATCTTATACCTTTGCTTTTTTACGTAGGTTTATCAACTGTATAATATTGTCATTTTATAAGTATTATCTTTCACCCTTAATTTTAAATTTTTCCCCCCACTTCGGTACAATATAGTGAACAAATGTCTCGATCATTAACCGCAAAGAAAATTTTTGTCACAAATTATTTTGTGTGTCTTTATTAAACGTTAGTTTCACGTCCTTGGTTTCACCCTTTGGGCTTCGTTTCCATGGGATTTTTAGATTTTTTTATGCTTGTCTATTACGCAAATTATTTTCTATGTAGCCTGAAATTATTATTCTGTGAAATAACAAAAGTTTCGATTCATTTTCCCAATATTATTTTATTTAACATATGCATCAAATATTCAAAAGTGAAATTGAGAAATCTACATTTACTCTACAGTTATCATTCATATGCTAAAAAGATGAATCTGTTGCTAGCATCGGCAGATGGAAGTGAAAACAAATAGTGCGTGACTGTTTTAGGCATGTGCTTGACACACAAACTTATCACTCGACCTTCACACGTTGCATTGTAACTGTATTTGAGAGAACTGAAAAAAAGGTGATTACTTTAAAAATACGGTCATAATGAGATGCTGAATTATATACCATAGAATAGTATTTACTTTCCCAAATTCCTGGTGGTTTCATTAGGCACTTCTATCTGAATCCTTAAAAACCCTATCATTTATTTTCTTCTGTGTATAAGACTATATATTTTATACTTTATTATATATTTTTTTAAAACTAAGATATCTTATTACTGTAAATACATACTTGCTTTGTATCACTAGCCTGTCAACTTGTACTGTTCAGTATATTCCGAGATAAACCTGTCATCTTTTATCAATATAATGAGGTCGTGCAAATTGATATAAATCTGAGAAGCTTTAACAAGCCGGCTTTATTGGAGGAATTTAGTCGTCCTTATTGGACTAAATTAGGTTATTTACATCTTTTAGGAAAGCAAGATCTGATAAATAATAATAATTGGCCAACAAAATGTTGTTATCATTTAGTTTACAGTTATACACTAGATTTTTTTCCTAAATATTGAAACCTTTAAAAATTGTGTCTAATTGGAAGGAGGCGCCAGCCAATGATAAACTGATAGAGGGAAAACAATAAATATTTTAAAGATTACGAATTTATGACAAGATTTCTTGTAGTCTGTGACAAACAATATTACCTAATACTCTTATTCAAATGCCTTTTATATGAGTTCTTGATCAACTGCAAAAATACGCGATGTTTTTAATTTACTAACACATTCCATCCTTGAAAGACGCCCGGGATATGATCTGTTATATTCCATTGTGTCGTTTAGCGTTTTACGTATACAGTGCGTCACTCGCCGATTAAACAATCCTATATTATCAAACATTGTATTACTAAAATGTATGTTTCTAGAATAAGAGCCTTCAATGTATTGTGTGAAGCTGAATTTGTTTAATTAGCTCATTAATTGCAATAATAAAAATGAGGGCACTATTCCATGCGCATGTACGGTGAAAATGAAGAACGATGTTTACTATCTTATACATACGTTATTCAAGCTTTGACCAATTTTGATACATTTTAATTAATTTAGGTACTAGCACTCACTTCAGTTGAGAAATCTTAAAATGAGCCTTGCCTTATACGTCTCGACATAATCCTATGCAGTATCTATATAAGACTGTCTCATAAGACTGTCATGCGATTTCAATCGCATTTACAGGATATAAATTTAATATGTAGAAGAAGCTTCGCCCGTGTTCAATTTGGAGGGGTGGGGATGTGGACAAGAAGTAGCCTATGTCACTCTACAGCCCTTCTCCACATAAAATATCCTAATCCATTACTCCGTTTTGACGAAAGAAAAACTCAGATCTAAAGTAGCCTCGTAGAACGTTAATCAACAGAATGACGTCAAAGTTTTATCTTATCATACAATGGGAAATAGAGAAGTCACGTTTGACTAAGGTTATGTTCTTACGTCACTATTTCATAACACCGTAAGAGACCGTGCAATTTATTCTTTCGAGTTGTCATCTTTCATTTTTGTCCGCTAGATGGCGCCAATGCGTGGGGAGAGAGGCGGGTCACCCGCGCGCGGCGCTCGGCCGTCCCTGCCGCTGCCACGGCGCCTCATACGGCAGATCGCGAGGCATGTGGCCTCCAACGGCCGGTCACTGCGCAGGCTGGAAGTCTCTGGCCGGGTCATAGACAACTTCGATGACATAGACGATGTCTCTGACGAGTCTGATATGGAAGTGCCACAGCCGGCGTAAGTGCTTTTAAATTTGGAATATATGTGCATCTAGTATTAGTCTTGTTACATTTTTAAGTTGCATCCTGTCTTCCATAAATGCGTTCTAAACCAATTAAGTATTTTATTTTTATCGATTATTAAAGATGATAAACATGTTATTTATATGACGACAAACTTGCTGTTTGTACATTGCATAAATTTTTCAGTAATAATCAAAAATCCTAGAATAATTTTAAGATTCAAATGCCAAAAGTTTTAAATAAGATCAGCTGTCCTGTCAATCAATGCCACGCGAACTTCGGTTGATAAGCTGTTATCATCAGGTTAGTGGGCAAGACAGTGTCTATTGATAAAGATTACAAAAGCGCACGTAACTACGGCGCTAAGGCATTGTCACTAATTTGATAACCGTACTGTATACAACAGAAGTATGCAATGTGTATAATTACATTAACACCAAAACTACTAGAAATAAACTAAATTACAATAATAGTACTACTATATAGAAGTTTAAATTAGAAAAGGCCGAATAGCCGTAGCAGAATGCAAATGTTACAGAAATACTATTAATTCTTATTTAAATATCAAAGTCATTTTTATTTAAGTAAACCAGTTTAAAGTTTTCAATGTTCAATTTTTAGGTTTTTATAATTCAGCGAAGCTAAAATTTAATTAATGTAAATATTTTACATAAGAATAATTTTACTTCCACTTCCAAAGCGCAAATGGAGAAGAAGTGGCGGAACAAACTCTATTGCAGTATTTTCTTCAGAAACTTCAGGTTACAAAATATGTATAATGTGTGGACAAATATAAATTGCAGTGCAGTGTAATAACAAATAATTCAGTTCA
>JADGIL010014911.1:0-17664 GCA_020352625.1 Cactoblastis cactorum
AGTATCCGTATCGTCGGAGCTCTATTAATAGTTACACATAGAGAACTTAAAACAGTATAAAATTCCTTTGTGTGTAGTGATTAAACCGCGATAAAATCCGTTAAATTTGTTTCATTTCAATAAAAATGGATTTTAATTGCAGAGAAAAGGAGACTTTCGGGAATTTAGTTTTATACTTACTTATCTGAAATTTTAAAACTGTATACTTATTTGTGCTACAATTATTGTAATTACACTATTCACTAAGAGATAAGTAGCATTAATTAAATTTCAGGACCTATGGCTACAGGTCATAGCGATTTAAAAAGTCTTTTATTCAAATGATAATTATACATATACTTATGCATTACTTATTCCTCATTAAAACCGTCGGAGAACAAAACACAAGGTTGAATGAAATTGTGAGCAAGTTGAGAAGAGCATGTTGACGTCGATCCGAGCCCCGACTGCGCGTGTTTGCTCGTCGATATTGGAGTTAGTTGATTGGCTCCCTGGCTGTTAGGATTTGCCAACTCTAATTTGACAGTCAACAGAATAAATTCTTTAGAAGAAAGGTACGAGAAACCTTCTTAGAAGTATAAAAATATCTCCTTTTTGACTTTTATTATAGGCATCTCAGGTATCTTATTCGAGTTGGAATTTTACTTATAGGTATGGCCAGAAATGTGAGAATCTTAATTGTACAATTATGAAAAGTAAAGCTAAAAGTTTCAATTAAGCTTGTACAATTATGAAAAGTAAAGCTAAGAGTTTCAATTAAGCAGCAGGCTATGCACATCTCATAAAACCCACAGAAGTATTTGATATAAAAAATTCCTTATACTTATATCATTAAATTTCGTAATTTATTAAGAATCATAAAAATTCAACATATTCTTCACAAAAAAGGACGATGTACAAACAACGTTGATTACAAATTGCGAACAAGTTCGAACGGGAGCATGTTGACGTTGCTTCGAGCTTCGACTGCGTGTTTTCTCGCCGATATTGGAGTTAGTTGATTGGCTCCCTGGCCGTTAGACTTTGCCAACTCAAATTTAACAGACGATAGAACGAGTATTCATGGCAAATATTGATCGAATTATGTATTTTGAATTAGCGATGAGTCCCGATTTCGGTAGAATATTGACGGTGATATTCCTTACAGTTAAACGCGAAAAATGTTAATGTGAATGCAAATATGAATCTAAAATACTTACTTAATTGTAAGCATTATTACATTTTAAGAATTAATACTTACTTCGGAAAAACTCGGGGAAGAAAAATCCTTAAGTATAAGCTTTATATTTAGCGTAATTATTTTTCACTATTTTGCTCTCTTAGAGGGGAAATTATCAAAACTCATTTTATCTCAATTACGTTATACAAAAAAATACTATTAGGAAAATGTCAAGACCATAATTTCACGCATCGAACGTTTGGTTTGATTTCAGGGTTTGTCAATCAAACAGTGCCTTGATACCTCACCTGTTTTACAATAACTATAGACGCTAGTTTATTTTTATTTGTCCTAAATTATATCTTAAACCTGAATATACCATAAACCACCAAAATATTTTACGAATGTCTATTATTCTATAGTTTACATTACTAAATTATATATGATTTGATCAGTCAACTAGCTATCTATAGGTAAATAGGTAGGTCGATGGGTAAGTTTCGTGAGGGCGTATAATTACGCGAGCGAGCAAACATATAAAGGTAATCCGGGCCGCGGCGGCACAAAGTGATGCTCGTGAATAAATTAGCGACGAAGCACCTGCGGCGCGACCGCAGCGGCGCCGTCTCGCAGGGCTGTCACTAGCCCTCACTATAGGGTCAAATTTGCTCATTGATTACGCTGATATCACGCAGCCCCGAGATTACCAAGTCCATAGCCTATGTTCATAATCTATAGGCAATTGAGACCAGCGAACTGAAGTAAAGAAAAGATACCATCAATTCTACTGGTGAGGAGGCCAGAATGTTAGTTTGCCTACTTAGTAGTTCGTAGCTTTGCAATTAATAAAGAAATAGCAAAATGACAATTCAAAAGCGCTAACTTTGGCCTACTTGAATAAAAAACTTTTTAATTTTGAGTAGTAAACCAATGATGAGGTATTTGATCCTTTTTTATTGATTCAGCCAGTCCCGACTTGATAACTGCGCTAATGGACTTTATAACATTACGCAAATTAAAGAAAGTATAAATTGTCTTCTGCTATAACGATAAAAATATAAAATAACACATAAGACGTACCGATTCCAAAACTCTTGATTACAAACCTATTCAATAAGAAAAAGGGTAGGTTTTTAATTAACAAATATCAATTTCAACTCTCAAAATTATTGTGAGGTTTATTTATAGGTGACAACCCTAAATGACGCATTAGCAGTCCATATCTGTAGAGATATACATATACGAACTAAGCGAAGACAGGCTTTGTTACAGACAGAGTTAAAACCCGACTTGCGACCGACATGGGACGCTATGCATATTCAATTATTCACAAGATTTTACTTAAACAGTAATTTGCATACAGTGATACTATATTATACTCTCCGATTTAAAGATTAAGCTTAGAAATATAATGACGTTAGCTGTGAAATAAATAAAGTGAGAGTCATGTCTTTTAGCACTTGTAGCGTCTGAGATTTCGGGATAAGTAAATGAGTAAGTATTTTTCGCTTTACTTAGTCGATCACTTGGGTGACTGGCCTTTGTTTTTCCAGCCGTGATAACTGGCCAGGTTTTTAGGTTCTATTTCCAAAGGGTAAAAACGGAACCCTCACTCTCTGTTTGTCTATCACCAGGCTGTATCTAATGAACCGTAATATTCAGTTGATATCTCGACACCTGAAAGTTTTTGTTGCCACTTTAAAAACAAATACTTACTAAAAACTGAATAAAATCAATATTTCCGTACAGCAAATGTGCCTTTTTAAAGATAATGGTACGGAACTCGTTGTGAGCGAGTCCGGCTCTGACTGGGTCTGTTTTGTTTCCTTTCATATTTAGCGAATTTTACAGAATACAACACAAATTAAAACATATGTTTTGGTTTTATATCAATTAACCAAACGACAGAAATGTAGTTATTTTCGTTTCATATCTCATCCGGCATACAAACGAATATAGCTCTGAAATTGAAAGAATATGATGACAGAAGATCTATTGTTATTTCGCACACATTCAATACGACAGACATTGGAAAAGAGGTACTTTAGTCAGGTAATATGACATAATGACTAAAACCATGGGCAACACTGAGAACACACAAACGTAATAATATCCGGATCATTTCTTTTCATACGTATTTTTATTTTGCCTTGGTGTATGTAACTAGAATTTTGGAGCGAATCAGGTATATAGTATATGAAATACGAACCCAGACACATTTATCTTTCATATCCGTTCGTACTAAAATAGATACATACATAGATACATTCTTATGATATGTGATTACATATCATAAGAAGAAGCCTAGAAACAGATTGACTGAATAGCACTAACGAATGATGACGACGTCTTTCTTCTTTACTGGGATGACAGAGTTAAGGATATCGTGAGACTCAAAGGCCATGCTTAGCTAATGGTGAGCTAATTTATGGAACTTAAATTCAAATCTATGGGTCTTTTTAGAGAAGCCGAAACGAACTTTGTACGCACATCACGCAAAAACTACTAAATGGATGACGTGCTTTTCACAGTTGTATTGGAGAAAGTCTAACTTAAAATAAAGCGTTGGTTTCATCTTGATACCTTGCTTAGAACCCAAGCTATTGATAATAAGTAGTATTTTCGCGCGAACCACGTCACGGGCATAAGCTACTATTCAATACTAGCGGCCTGTATATATTTGAATACTTAATTAAAATTTTACGTCACTTAAGTCACAAACTGATCCGGTTTTCAATGGGCAACTACTTTTTCTATTTATATAACGCTTTTTCTCTGTACTTCTGTTGCTCTGAGCAACATGTCTGTCGATATTTGAGCAAGATTACCTGCTGAGAGTGTGATCGACACGTGCCGTCCAACTGTGCCATTGTATACCTGACCAGACGCGAATTCCATTTACTTCCTATAGCTTTTAGTTACATCAGTAAATTATATTTTATGATTTATAAAATATATATAAATACAAAATATGTGAAGTGTGAAATAAGTGAAGTGAAGTTTGTGAAGATGGGAACATTTCCATGTATATAAATAATGGAAATATTTCCTGCTGAAAAGTACTACAATAAACGCTTGTGTGCTTTTGTCGGTGATCTCCTGACATACTGACCGTCTTTGTTCATGTTGGCCTGGAAGCACTTCGCGAGGCGGCAGGCGCGGCACTGGTTGCGGTGAGTCTTGTCGACTGGACAGCGTCCCTTCAGCTCGCCGCCCGCCTTGCACGTGTACACACGGTTTCTGTGAATCGACCGCTTGAAGAAACCCGAACAACCTGTTTTGAAATGAGTTTATTTAACTTTATAAACTAGGAAGAGTCCTGTGGGTTTCTCAATTTTTATATAGGTCATATTGTTTAGTATTTAATATTTGTTGTAATTTTTTATTTAAAAAAACACATATTTCCACGCTTGTGTTTTGATTATTTACACGCTTTGTTTTCTATTTACTATATTGCCAAATTGCTCATTCATTACCAAACGCAACGGGGAAAAAAACACAAACTTGCCATAATTATAATACATGTGACATCACTACATATAAGGAACATCACTACACGGCCGAAAAAATACACTAGCATCATAATTGGGCTTCTTGTTTTTTTCGAAAATATTATTATACTTAATATGTTTTCAAAGGATACAAAATTCCACGGACATGCCTATCCCCCGTATTCTATAAGGGCATGAAAACAGTCATTTAGTCAGCAACGCGCGTTTGTGACCCCTGGGGTTACAGGCCTGAGATAACCGCTTCTCATCAGGTGGGCCAGATGCCTCCTTGCCTACTTAGTTATAAAAATAAACACAGAAAACGTTAATCTTACCGTCACAACTGTAAATCCCGTAATGTTTTCCGGAGCTTCTGTCTCCACAGACGTTGCAGGGAATGTCCAGCAGGCGATCACCTAAACAAAAATGTTAATTTATTATGCGATACCAATATTCACATAAAATCCAGTAATATACGTATACAATGCTGTGTATAAGTACATATTGATTGGGTATCTCAATCTAAGGTTATATTGCATTGGTAATTAACTTTGTAGTATTTAGAACCACATGAAATAAAAAATGTAAAGCCAAATAATTTTATTGAATCACTTACATAAGTAACAATGTGGTAACAACCAGCTATGATGTAACATCAAAGTTGGTTACCAATATTACCAAATATAAATATCTTCATGTAAACGGTTTGGTTTATATTATGCAATTTAGTATTTATTAAATATAGAACTAAACTAAATTTTAAAAAACTTATATAAATAACTATTTTATTTACAAAATGTACAGCTCCGCCAAAACGTCGCTTTGCGGCAAAGTAAGTATCTTACAAATAAGTTCTAAACTATAATATTAAAACGTGAGATGAATAATTATTTTCAATGCAGGTACATTATTATTTACCAATCATGGCCTCCATCTACCAGAACCTGTTTATTTATTATTTGACACCTCTAAGCGTAACTGAGCGCCCTTCCCCAAAATAGATTAGTCAGATTACACCAATCTCGCTAATATCGTTGGTGTTTTTGTTCCGTTTACTGAAGCCTTCCCCTTCGCCCCCTTTCTCGAGTCCTACTATCACACTGTGGCTGTCCTTGAAAATCAATTCATATCTTTTAAATAACTAGCAAAAAATTGGCTTTATAGAGACAGTCGATTTTCCTCTCTGTCTAAATTCGAATAGTATGTTTTATAAGGGTTTGTTTGTTTTTTTTTGTTTGTAATATCTTTATTGTATGCAATAAAAGAGAAATTACAATTTTAAAGATAACATACAATTGCGGACCTATCCCAATATAATAAACTTAACACATCTAGTTATGCATTTAAATTACTATGTTAATACAAAAATTTATTTTAAATATTTGTAAAATTTTCTATGAAGTAAACCAAAAAATAATATTACTCTTGCTTAATAAGTACTATTGTCACCTTGTTTATTTACTTCAATTATTATTTTCTCGTATAAAAAAGAAACATAATTAGGGAAATCAATGTAAGAAACGAGATAGATTAATTTAGTACCTGTGCCCATATATACCGTGTAAGATAATGATATATATGGGCATATAGGAGCACAGGCACAGATCACCCCCAAGGTGATCTGTGTGCACAGATCACACAGGGAATTAAAAAATAGAGCTAGCCCCCAAGTACCGTAAGTTTCCTTACGATATTCTATATTTGAAAATATTGTTAATATAATATATTGTTAAGACAATAAAAATTAAAGTAATAATTCAAGTGACTTTCTTTTTTTTTATCAAATAGTAACATACCCGTAACATTTCGGTGTGACGGGATGCTGTTTTTAATGCCGCGAATCCTTTTCAAGTAAGGATCTTTTCTTTTTTCTTTGAATGGGCTTAGACGACTTTACTGTTCGTCTTTCAGGCCTCCAACAAAAGCCGCGAAGTGTCGTAATTATCCCCCTTTCTGATGTTATTTAAAAAAGAGTGAGGACGCGAAAAATAATGAAGTAGATGTATTATTTTTTTTTTAAATGAATGTACATGCACAAGTTCAAAGTTTTAAACTTATAAAATATTTTTAGATGTTTATGAAATAAAAGACTTACAAGTCCATACAATATTATCCATTTACGCGTGAAGCTATTAGCCAAGGGGAATAGTTATATATTTTTGGGCCAATTTGTTAAAAACAAATATTTCAAAAATTAAATCTGATATCCTGCAATTGTATCAGGAATTTTTGATTGCACTATACCGCCAATAAGACATTCCCTTATATAAATAAAGTGGTTCACATAAAAATTAGGATCTTACGGGACACTAATCTAACGATACTAGCTAAATATTTTAAAAACATCTTAAACCTTGACTTGACCGGGGATCTAACCCGGTACCTCTTGAGTAGTAGACCCTACGAAGGTTGTCAAATCAGCATATATGGCGCTCAATGATCAAAGCGATAATGACCTATGGATTCGAGTATTAGTCATAATATGATCAATGATAATCCGCGTACAATGCGCGGCGAGGGTGCAGGCCGTGTGCAGCGATGCGTGCCGGCGCGCAGTGAACTGCGTTGACATTCGACAATTGCGACATTTGTCTGTATTTATGCTACATAGGTACATAACATAGGTATCCATACTTACTAATAATGGGAAATTGTGTTAGTTTGTTTGTCCTCTTTCACGTCAAAACGGAGTATCAGATTAGTGTTTTATTTATGTGGAGATAGTTGAAGGGCTGGAGAGTGACTTTCGGCTACTTTATGTCTCTTTCTACGCGAGCGAAGCTGCGGGTAAAAACTAGTGTTTACATATATGTAAAATATAACTAAAACACAAGGCTTTATAACAACTCACGAATTTATATCTTTCAAATCCATAAGTCTGCTTTGTAAGAGTGATTATAATACATCTAGATTCATAAACAATACTAGCTTTACCCGCGGCTACGCTCGCGTCCTACAAATTGCAAGCCCGTAGAAATTTTTGTCTTAGCAAACACCTACGTCCTAAAAGGAACCCCCATGCAATATTTAAGACCTTGTAGTTTCTGAAATTTCATACTGAACCAAGAAATTAATGAGTTATTTCTACACCAAGAAAACATAAAGAAGGTTGACTTAAAAACTCAATTACGAATCTGCATGGAACACCATTTACATAGTATCGCATTTAATGTGTATTGAATATACATACATAATAATAATAATAAATATATAGGGACAAATCACACAAATTGAGTAAGCCCCAAACTAAGTTCGAAACTTGTACTATGGGTACTAACTCAACGATTAGTATTTTATAATAAATACACATACATAAATCGAAAGGACATACTTAAAGCATATTGTTTACTAATACAATTACTTATAGCTAATTGATGTGTTGATCTTGCAACGTTCCGGAGATGTGGGCTTAAGACGACAGAAACTCGACAATGGAGACACTTACAAGTCTAAAGCAGCAAATACAGGGTGTTTTGTTTAGAATTAAGTAGTTTATATGTGATTAGCCAGTACAAGAAATAAAATGTTTATTTGCCTACGTCCTTTATAGGTATATTTTTTTATGATGTTAAATCTGTAATCTACTAATTATTAAATCTAAAACAATTATGGTTTCCATACCAGTAGTGTAAAACGGGAACCTGCTGTCGCTATCTGTATTTATAGATAGTACGGAATGGTGGATAATGGTACGGAACTGATATATTTACTTCTATGGACACTCGATGTTTTACATAAGTACATATAATTACGCCTTTTTCCCATAGGGGTAGGCAGAGACTACATTCTTCTGCTAGATGTTTTGATATTGCTTTGATATTGAATGCCAGCGTACAAATCCCATTTAGGTTTTTGTTGTTCTGTAGCAGATTAGATTTAAAAAAGTCAATCACTTTTTTAAGTAATTAGGTAAGTATTAAATAAATAAAAATATAATAAAGCTGACATAATCTGTGTGATTTGTAACTATTTATTTATTGTTTTTACATTTATACAATTTATATAAAGTTTCTAATTAGATCACGCTGTAGATAGAAATCTGGGGCGTCACTACTAAAGTTTTGGGTCCGTCCCTAAGTTACATTGTAAAGAGGCGCTTTGTTCCTCTTCGCTGAACAGACACCATCTTATTAAGGCGTTTACTATAAACAATGCAATTGTCTAAGTTTATATATTTTCTCCATACAACTTATTAGGATCATATGTACGTATGTATATTATTATATTGTCATGATATAGGTATGAGAAATAACTTTAAAAGTTTTAACGGTAAGAATGTAATGAATGAAATTAAATAAGTGTAATGTGTGACAAATAACTATTACATTGTACATGTATTAATATTGAAATAATAATTAATTTAGTTATATTGAATTATTGTTACGTATTATAGTTGTGAATAAAATTAAGCGGGCCAAGAGCTATGTAACTATTTCTAAAAAATTGTTTAAAGATGTAACATGATGCTGTATGTTCAGGATTTTACATAATATGTTAATAGTAGTGTGTATGTAATAGTAACGTACATATGTGTACTACTGCATGACTACATTATAATAAATACCACTGTTTAGACGTAAAGTACAAGCGAGAGCGTTAGTGACCCATCGCCTTTTGTAAGAAACTCCAAGTTACATATATAATCAATATATTGAAAAAGTATCCGTAAGACAGATAGGGCCTATATTAGCCAATAAAGATTTTGTTATTTATTAGATATAGATAAAAGAAAGCTCTTGGAGAAAAAATTGGGAATATTATTTCCCAGCAGTGAGACAAAATGTGAAAAAAGGAGCATATTAAATAATTAAATCCCTTTTAGCATAGTAGGAACCAAAACTGATGAGTTTCGTTCAGCAGCGATCGTTCCGTCTTTAGCTTGATTAAGATATAATAAATACTGACCTGAAAAAGTGCCTTGAAGGTCTAGTTTTAACATAGAGATTTTGGTTTTAAAGTAAGAATCTCAGCTCACCGGTTCCCATCCTGCGCACGGCCACTGTTGGCCTGTGCTTCTCCCAAAAGGCAGACAGCTCGCTTGTTGCCCCCGACTTTTCACGACTAATTAACACTTATATATTAAACACGAACATGTTTTCACGAAATTGACTTTTAACTCACTTTTAAAAGGATATTTAATTTTTTTTTAAACAATAAATGTTTTATAAATTATGTAAAGCTAGATAGGAAAAATTTAACTCAAATTATTTTATTTTTCACACGGCCTATATTCAATATTCGAAAAAGCGATGACTTTCGGTAGATGACTTCGCTACCGAGTCGCTTTCGACAGACTGCTCTGATAATTGTGATCTTTGAAGCTACGGCGATCGCGAGTCACATCATCCCCTGATTACATCGAGACCCACCCCCTGAGAGGGACGAAGATGCGGACGAAAGGTAAGTGCGAGTGAGATAGCTGTGATCCCATCTTGTGTCCCGGTCCACAGGCTACATTGTCACGACGCGCCGTCTCTGACCGAATTACGGCAACATGATGGCGCGTTACGTGATATATAAGGTTTGTTTTACGCGATGAAGTTTAATTTGAAGTAATTATACTTTTTTTTACAAAATTTTGTTAATGATAATGGACAAAAAGAATCTTCAAATTCAATGAGTTTGCAATTTTTTTTACTTTTGAAAATGTTGAATTTTATCTATTGTGAGCGTCTTAGAGATAACGGTTTGATAGTTTTTCGCAGTGAGAAGATTTTTTCAAATTTACTTTCACTCGCAACGTTAACATTGAAATCTAATTAGACATATAGTTCTTAAACGTATAAATGAGATGAAATAAATGAAAGAATTTTTCTTGGAACGTTAAAATGTCAAGTTAGCTTACGGAGTGAGAGAGGAGCTTAATTGGCTGGGCGTTATTGGCGGCCAATGGCGGGCCGGCGCACAGGGGGCGGGCTCCAGTCGCGGGAGCGAGCTACAAAGCGATCTCGTAGCTGATAGCACCACCACGTGTTACGAGTGCTACGAGTCGGCTACGATCGTAGCAGCTTCGTAGCTGTGGAGATTTTTCGCTTTGTAGATGTTTGTAGCTGAATTTTATACGATGACATCTTTTTAAATTTTTGCCTTAGCCTATTGAAGCGTTCCATTAACTTGGCAAGACCTGTCTTTTCCATAGATTCCAGAGATTTAAAGACAAACCTTTATATTACACTTTTATTACAATCATCTAATAAAAAACTTTAAAAACGAGCATTTAAATTTATTTGGATCATTATTTCTTTAACTTTATGTTTTTTTCTAATTACTTTCATCACACTTAAAGTAAAAAATAAATTAATTTAAATAATGTATTTTGTATTTACATTTAGCTGCACACTTTGGCATGTACTTTATATTTAAATAAAATATTATTTTTGAACTTAAACCTTTTAAATATATGGCTAAAGACAGACAACATGTATTAGTATTCACCGTCACAAAGCAAAACGTTTTTTTTGCTTTATTTTCCAATGATGTTGAACTGGTACTAATTCCAAGGATCAACTATGAGTATTTACAAACTATAATTAACACAGAAATAAAGGAATCAATGTGAAGTAGCAAGATATGTATATAATTAGAAGACTTAGTTTGAAATATGAACACATCAATCGTTGGAACTGATAAAATATTTTAGATACAGTAAGTCTTTATCTTTTACGGGATAGACAGAGCTAGGAGTATTTAGATATAGTCACAGGTTGTTAGCCTTTGAGAAATATCCCCGGTTCAAAATTGGGTATTTTTTCAGGTCAAGGTTTGCTTGGAAATCAATTTTTGCTCAGTAATTATTGTTCACCCTATTAATCCGATAGCTACGTATACGATTCAATGATTTATTTTTATACCTTCACTGTTATATGTCGGCAGTATTGGCGTGTTGTTTTTACGCCGGCGGGCGGTAATCCGGCCAGACGGCCGGCGACCGACACGCGATCATCCCCGTGTGTCATGCCCGCCTGGTACTTAACACCTACCACTATACGCTCTATAGCACTGTTTATGACTAGTTGGGCAACCAAGTTTTGCGTGGAAAATAAATTGGACCTTAATAATTGACTATCTATTATTCTTTAGAAAATGTCACTGAGTTAGTATCCTGTAAGTCAAGTGTCAAATTTACTTATACCACGATGTCTATGGTACATTTAACAAACAATTTGGGGTTTGATAATTTTTATACATGCATGTATGCAAGTATGCATACATGCACGCATACAAGTATCACTTTTTCAAAGCAGCTACAAATATAATTAAGATAATAAAAACCCGATCTTTAAAATTCCGTTTTTTTATGTTTTATTTTAATTTCCATTAAAATTACAAGGATAGATTGTTAAAGTCAATCAATTTAGCGAGGATTTTTCAATGGATATTAAAAATAAAAGATGGGTTAGTTTAATAACTAGGTTAATAATCTTTTCAAATTGAAATAATCAGATAAACATGTACTTTCGTGAGAAACTACATGCACCTAGACTGAATAACGTTAGTAAAATAATATAAAAACAATTATCAAATCAAAATTGAAGTGATCTTCAATTTTAAACTAATATTTAAATCCATTGTGGTGATTATTGTTCTTTTAAAAAGAGCAAAAACATATGCACGGGTCGTGAAAAATATGAAAGGGGTTAGAAAGAGAAACACTTGAAAAATCAAATAGAGCGCGCGTGACCGGCGCTTTGAGAGGGGAATCCGTGCTCAACAATCCCTCGGTGGGAATTAACTGAGCGTGGACAACTTTAATAAGTATATTCCTTATTAATTTACCTAATTATATGGGATTTATAGTAGCATAAGCTAATAAATTGCAAAAATTATGAAATGAAAATTTTATATCTATTACAAAAATTTTACAAATTTATTTTTACTTACTGCATCTTTCTTGATTTTAAATTATCTTTCAACCAAATCAAGTAAGTACTGACTTCTAGACCAAGATGGTAAATGTACCAATGTACTGTCTTTTAATAGTGATATAGTAGTGTTAAAATGATTATAAAATAATGTTATTTAATAATATACTAATTGATATATTTGAATTAAATTATTTTTTATATTTATTTATTCAAGGCCAAATTCAAAATATCTTTATTCAAATAGACTGGAATCTAGCACGTTTGAATCGTCAATTTGGTAAAAAAAAATTATGTCAGCAGGCGTGTCACGAGATGTTAAGTGATCACCGCCGCCCATAGACAACTGCAACACCCGCGGGGTTACAGAAGCGTAGCTGGCCTAAAGAGCCTTGATTAAAAAAAGTTGGTTAATGTTAAATTAATCCAAGTAATGATTGATCTAAATAATTTACTTAAAAATAATTTTACTACCACTATTACATTTTTTCCGGTTTCTATAGATGCAGAACAGCAGCAGCAGTACAGAACGCTTCGACCACGAGTTCGACTCCCATTTCACTGATTTTTTTGTTTGACAAATGTTTTGATATCTTAAATACTTTATGGATTTGCGACACACAAATTCACGCTTATGAGGGGGACGTTTAGCGAGAGTACTGTGTGATACATGAACCTCTCACCTGGATGTAAGAGGTACATAAAAGGGGTGGCTGGCAGATTGCGATGGTAATGACATCTCATTCGACACATTCAGCGCCGGATCGTCAGCATTAGGTAACAAAAACTGAACAACAATCTTCGCTAGACCTCGGATCTATTAAATGACACTATAAAACATTTCCGAAATTATTTCGAAAATGTAATGAACGCTTAGTTTTCTGGTGGTAGGAATAACATTACTGATTACCATAGGTACAAATATCCGGTTTTTTTAGGTCTACCAATTAATTACAAAAATATATTGAATTTAATCCCTCAAACAATGGTGGAACTAAGTACGCCTGTATAAAATCTTCTCATGTCGTGAAAAAAAAAAAAAAACTAAGTACCATCCGCCAATTTACATCATATACATAAGGCAAAGTTATTGCAAATTTACCACATCCATTCCATATGATGTGATGGTTTCGCGTCTGCTTTTAGCGGTGCGATGATGTACACCTGCACAGGTGACAAATGAGCACTACCGACAAAAATCGCGCCGAGTTCACCGCTTTCGAATGAATTAATTCGTCTCTCCGTGTCTCTTAGGGCGTCATCCTCGAATGTAGTCTTACTAACGTATAAAGCGAGTGAATAAAATAAATAAACATGTAAAAAAGATATATTTGACAAACAAGCCCGTTCAATAATTACATTCTTAAAGCCTTAATAATAATTAAGCCCGTTTTAGGGGGTTTCATGTGTGTGTGACTTAATGATTTTCAATTAGTTCGATGAGTAGTTTCAGACTAACTGTAATAATTTATCATACATTTACTAATTATTTATTAAGTTTACGCGAATATTACACATTGAAATGAAACAAATTTAACGGATTTTATCGCGGTTTAATCAGTACACACAAAGGAATTTATTTGTTTCATTTCAATACATTTACTAGTGGTATGAGCATGCAGCATGAATGGGCCGGCTCGTCCGGGGAAGTGCCACACTCCCACAAAAGACCGAGACCTGAAGGGCGGCTATCAGCCGCAATGCTCCGTCCGGTGAGTGGGAAAGCCGGAGGCCCGGAGGTTTTTAGGCCGGTAGGCATACGAGCAGGCAGGTCACAGATGTGAAGTGATTACTGCCACCCATAAACATCTGCAACATCCGGGGGATCACAAAAGCATTGCCGGGCTTTGAGGGATTTGACACTCTCTTTTTGAAAGACGATGCGACCGATGTCGCATTGGCCCGGAAATGCCGAAATACATATTAAATATATGTTTAGTTCAAGGTAAATTTTCAAAATAGTTGTATGTTAATTTTTTGTACATAGACATGTCTATTAGTTAGATAGCAGTATTCGCCGGGCACTTAGCCGCCGCCGCCGGCGCCCTGATTTATGTGCGCGCCAGCCGCCGTGACAATTTATTTCAATTAGTGCCTGCACCGCCCGCGGCTACCGGTGCGGCGCTGTATTCGCTAAAATTATTAAATTTTCACTCAAATTTTGCAAAGGTATATTTTATTTATATTCATGTATTTGAAAATGTTTTATGCAGCAAAACTATAGGGTAAAAGAGAGACTTTCAATCCATTTGATAACCTCTTCTTCGGAGTTAATAGAATTATGTTACATTGTAAATTATTTACAGGTTTGTATTTCAAGTACATACAATGAAAATATAATAATATACTTACCTATTATTTAGACTGTGGTTTAGACAGTCCACGGCTTTCTGACAATTAATCGAATGCATATACTCGTAATAAATGAAATGCGTATTACACAAATTCATTATTAAAGGAAGATAATTACACAATTTGTTATTTATTCTTCTTCCTTTATGTAAAAAACTATATAGAGTCTCCATAGCAGAGACGTTATTCGTTGAAAAGTAAATAAATAAATATCTAAATGGGTATTATTTATTTAAAAAATTCAGCTATTTAAAAAATCACTAAAAAGAATCAAACGTAATGGAGTTATGTTCACGATATACATTGCCAATAGTATTACAGAATAGAATAAAATGTAGATTTTTTTTAAATTATTAAATATCATTCATATCATAATATTTATCAATTGAATTAGTTAATGAGTATCATCAAGCTCTTGTTACCCAAGAAATAACACGATTGAGAAGAGAAAAACAGAAAAATGGTATCTCCCACGCTCGTGTCAAAATCTTTAAATCAACAGTGGCCACTTTGCCGTAATGGGTGCCTTCGCGAACGTGCCTCAACATTTTTAAAAGGACTTTTTCGCAAACCTCAGCCGCATCCTCTGTTTGTATGAACACAAAATATGAAGGGTACACAACTGTTGCTACATAGGCAACTGGCTGTCAGACTTGAACGAATAACAATGACAATTTAATTTGCATTGGAAATGAGAAAATCACCTTTTTGACTATTTGCAGTAAAATAAATAGATTCCCTTAAAGGCCGGCAACGCTCCTGTGACCCCCCGGGTGTTGCAGGTGTCTATGGGCGGCGGTGATTAATTAACATCACGTGACCCGCCTGCTCGTTTGCCTCCCTCTGCCATAAAAAAAAAGATTCTCGAACGCATTTCGGTGCAAGTACAAACTAGTTAGTTGAGAATTTCTGCTCATCACAGAACATGTGTGATTGTACTCTCTTTTCAAACCACGGTATCTGTAATCACCATAAGAACATATATTGCCCAATTTACCCATTATGCCCTGCACACATAGCAACTATCAATTTTAATGTTACAATTAACTAATTACATTTTATAGATTAGGATCAATTTAGCGATAAAATCATTGAACATTTTTGCTGATTACTTAAATTCAATAAAGTCAATTCTAAAAACAAAATTATTTTTGGCTGTATCTAGCTAACATATCTAATGTGATTGATCAATTACACGCTTATTTCACATATAAGGGAACGAAAATATTTTGGGTACCTAAATAATATCGAAGATCCTTTCTGTGCTTTGATTATTTTAGTATTTTGTTCGTTCACGCTCGAATACTGCCATCATGCTTTTAACGGACAAATGAATTCTGGATTTGCAGCGGAACGTTTAGAATTTGATTGTGTCATCCCCTGTAGCGTACAGTAACAGGGAAAAAATATTTTCCTCCCCTTGTTTGGGAGAATCTGTTATGCAAACATTTTAGCTTAATATACTAAGCTACACATATATGCACTGATGTATACAACAATTTAAATACAATAAGTAATTTCTTGGCAGTGAAGAATTTTTCCTTAGAAAGAGTTAATAAATTAACTGGCCTCAACGTTATAAGGACTATATTATAAATTACTAGCGATCCGCCCTGGCTTCGCATAAAACTGCCTTCATAAAAACTTGCTTTATAAATGACCCTATGTATTAAAAAAACCGCATTGAAATCCATTCCGTAGTTTTAAAGATCTAAGCATACATAAGGACAGACAGCGGAAAGCGACATTGTTTCATACTATGTAGTGATGTAGACAATTTGCTATATTGCTGTTACAGCAAATATGTGAAATTCCGATAACGCATTATACTTAGTAATATTAGAACCCATAAATGATGTACAAAAACCCCCTAGTCATTTAAATTTCTGCAGTTTTTTTATCCTAAGTATTTGTTAAGTAGAGTACCTTGAAATTAAGGAGATTATATACTACATCGCTGTTTAAAGATAAGTTGTTTATGAATAATATACGGCAATGATAAACACGTTAACACTTATCGCTGAAAATTGACTAGATATCTAAATTTGGAGACAAAGAGTAATAAATATGTCGTTTTTAACCGAACTTTGTCGCATAAAGATAAGTTTAAATGACAATTTTTTTTTGTTTTTTAGTTTTCTAAATTTTTTTTGTTTGACGTTGACGTCTGAGTGTGCATAGCTTTCAAACGGATGAACCGATTTCGATATTGTTATTTTTCATTCGAAAGCCAATTTCCTTTTATTTAGTAAAGTAAAAATATCAATTTTACGGCGTTATTTATTATACAAATTTTTAGTATGTAATAATAATACTTTAACATTTATAATATGATTTAACTACTACAATGACAAGAATTATAATCTACGTTTTCAAATGAATCTTTTAGTTAAAAATAAAAATTATTGGTAAATACAAATTGGTAAATACAACGATGTCTCATAGATTTGTTTGTCCCGCCTGCAATTATTTAAAATATATACATTGTGTATTGCATACGATTTAACTAAATTATAAAGCTTGTTTTCCCCTTTTTATTCAGTCATTAGCATTTGCAGTCGGGTATTTTGCTTTTTTTAAATAATAATTTTTATTTTAGACTTTTTAGTATGAAAAGTCTAATAAAAACAGCAAGATATGTACATATTTAGAATTGTCATTGAAGGGCATTCATTTTGATACCCCACTCGATGGGTTTGGAGGGGAAATTATTTTTCATCCTCACTTTATGACGTCATAAAGTCGTCATTTTGCATATTTTATATTTTTTAAGTACCCAGTTTCACTCGCACTGTCATGA
>JADGIL010014923.1:0-11613 GCA_020352625.1 Cactoblastis cactorum
ATCTATAAATACGGGCCTTAGTGTCAAAAAGGTAAGCAACTATTTTAGACACTATTGATTATAATTCATGTTGATAGTTTCATAGAATAAACAAATGAAGGAGAACAGTCTATATAAATAATAATAAGTAATAATTTTGTTATAGCATAGATTTTTATAGGTATTTTGCTTGTCATTTTTAGTAACTTTTAATAATGTTTTCTAGTAAAAGTATTCATTTAGATTCTGATTTTTCAGGCCCGGAATTTACAGAGTGAATACTAAAAGAAGTTTCCCATTTGACATTACTGATCTATTCACTTTCTAATTTTACTTTGCCCCCCTATAACCCAATAAATTTAATTCAAACTCAGTTAATACATAAAAAGGGCGAGTGAAATTAAACTTTACGAATTTATAGAAATTTTTATTTAATCATAACCATTGATATCCTTTAAATTAAGATTATTTTCCTGGAAAATAAAGATTCATTAGAACCAAAAATGGATCACCAATATCAATTCAATAATTAATATTATCACGATCGCTTACTCTCTTTTCCCCCTTCAGCCATTTCCTTATCATTGGCGCGAAAAGCCGTTCATCATGATGAGATTTCCTATCGCTCAGAAGACTGGCAATACATGCCACGACCACAGTTACAGTACAACCAAATGCAGTGACCCACAAATAGGAGATGCGATACAAGTATGGTATTTCACTGAAAAAATAGGCGTAAGAAATTAATAAATGTGACGGATATCACGCATAACATTGGCAAGAGGCACTTTCAAAATACCTGATAAATTTTTTATTTAATCGTTTTTTTATTGATTTCTCTCTTTATGATAGCTTATAGTTTTTCTATAGACCAGTACTACATCACGGCTACAGCACTGTCAGTGGTATCATACATACACTTCTGTATATAGAGGTAGGTAGTAGTAGTAGTTGTAGGGCACAATATAAATCATTGTTTATATTTTATTAACATTATAAAATAATGTATGAAAATAAAATATTGTATATAATATACATTTTTTATGATGTTTAAAAAAATTTGATATACCTATTTGTATGGTCCATATTAATAACAGGCTGCTCAAAAATATAAGTGCAGTTATGTGTAAATCTGTCCTTTTGTGTAAACTGCAGGGATCCTTTAGCTTGGGCCAGTTGCGATTGAGCTACGAGCCACCACGATATTATCAAACCGGTTACACCACCTCCCAATGCACACTGAAAAGAACATTACAAGTAAGGCGATTAATTCAACTGCAAATTGAGAACAGGTTCTGACTGATATGAAAGGTATACTAACTGTTGAATTCATGAATGGCAAAAATATTCCCATTAGAAAGATCCCAGTCAGGGGTCCCATAGATGCAGAAGAAAGACTCATAGCTAGTTGGAGAACTGAACCCAATTTCTCAACCACAAACACCAAGGCTGAAAATATTGAGTATTATTAGTATTATTACAACTTTTAAGGCATTTTATATCTCGGCCGAGTTAAATACTTAGGCGTATCTTCGCAGCAATGTTTTCGAACGCTCGTAGTTTGTAGATGATTATTTATCCAAATAATGATAGCGCCAAATACTGGTAGCGCCAGAAAAGTCTAGTTTTTGAAATCTATTTTTGTTTAAGTACTTACCTACACAAATCATTCCTAGAATGACAACGACGGCTCTCACAAGTATTTGTGTTTGTTTATGAGTCAGTAGTTTGAAGAACGGTTTCCAGAAGTCTTCCAATACAACTGCTGCCATCGAGTTAAGTCCAGTAGACAACGAACTACAAGTAAACATAATTATTTCTTAAGTTTACGCAATATTAGACATTGAAATGAAACAAATTTAACGGATTTTATCGCGGTTTAATCACTACACACAAAGGAATTCCTTCCTTTGTGTGTAGTGATTAAACCGCGATAAAATCCGTGAAATTTGTTTCATTTCAATACAAGTAAACATTTTATTTAAATTACCTCGATTTTAAAGTTAACTTTTATTTTTACAGTTACTTAGCAATGTGCTATTAATCACCAAATCTCACTTAATAATAGGGAACAAAGTAAAATTTTAGTAAAGTTACCTTAATGCAGCGCTGAATACTCCAGCAACGAAGATGCCAGGCATTCCTTTCCATTCTGACAAAACATCCATAACCAGCAGAGGCAGAATCTGGTCATTTGCTAGAGCCAGCTTAGAATTGAGCGGGTCACAGTCGTAATACCTGGCAAAGGCTACTAAACCGCTAAATGCGCAGATGAGCACTATCAGTGTGATCCCTCCGAGGAAGCCCCAGATGGCTCTATAGTAAACAAATACGTATTATATACAAAAGGTAAAAATTATTTTAGTCCAATTTTTAGGTACCTCTTGGTATTGTCTTTAATTCTTCGGTTATCTAACTCATCATTGAAACCTAAATAATCATTTTTTGTTTAAAAAATATATGCGTAATAGATTAACCAAGTAAATCAATCAGATTTTTAATTGCGTACAAAGATTGATTGATTAAAGATAAGATTGATTGATTATTGATAAAGATAGTGAACTTAGAAATATTTTTCATAGATAATACTCATAATGCTTTACGAAATGATCTAATAGATTCAAACGTACTTACAACAGCAATTTGAATAAAACTTTATCTTTACAATATCTTATTAAAAGTGAGATAATAACAATGCTTTACCTTCTGGAGTGTTTTAAATCAGGTAATGATAAGAACCGCTGCATCATAGCTTGGTTAACAGCTATATTTCCGATCCAGTAGAACATAGATCCAATGGATACTGACCAAATAGAATGTCTCTCTGTGAAGTCAAACGGAATTCTGAAAGTAAAGACAAATTTATTTGAAAAACAAAGGACAGTTACATAAAATCATTGGTTTTTTTATATGGCAAAGGAGATAATAATTCTTATTATATAATTCTAGTTAAATAATTGACGTAATAGTAATTACAGAGTCTTTATCATTACTTAACATAAAATAAACAACTTTACATTAAATTTAACTCATTAAAGTATTTAACCGCGTAATAGACCAATATAACCATTCTCATAAAACTGTTTTGGATGTGACATTAATAATAAAATAGAAAAGTATAAAGCTAAATAAATCTAAATAAATCAGGATCTTTTATGACGCATTAAACTTGTACATACGAAGGTAATTCTATGCGACTAGTGTTCCAATTTTTCATGATCACTTCTTCGAATCCTCCCACCATGATGGTGCCCTTTATATTGACGAGGATCATAGCTCCTACCATAACTATTGTTTGGATTACATCTGTCCACACCACAGCTTTGAGTCCACCCTAAAAATCGAAAAATCATGAATTTTCTTCAGATTAGGACAAAATAATGTTAAATAATTTATTCCTGCTAATAAGTTAGGTCTCATTTTTTACAATTGTTGATTTTATGATGAATAATATGATGTAACTTATAATTACTTACCAAACAAGTGTAAAATATGCACACAAAGCAAACTATCGGTGTGACGATGTGAATGTTTACCCCAGTCACTGTAATAAAAGAAGTTTTAAAAAGTATTCATTATCTAGAAGAAATCTTAACTAGATACATGACGTTCTTATATGACCAGTCTATGGTATTTTTTATGAAAGAGGGAGGCAAACGAGCAGGCGGGTCACATGATGTTAGGTGATCACCGCCGCCCATAGACATCTGCAACACCGAGCGGGCTACAGAAGCGTTGCCGGCATTTGAGGAATTTATACGCCCTTTTCTTGAAGCTTCCGATTGGTCCGGAAATATCGCTTCGTTCCACAGTGTGGTTGTACGTGGTATTAAGTTTCTATAGAAAAGTCATGGGATACGGCGTGATCATGTGTAAGTACATACATATGTATTTATGTAATAATTCATTATTACATAAATAACAATTTTATTAACTAAAATTTAAATATATGTAGCTTATTGTTTAATTTGTACATTGTAGAAGTCTATTATTACCTTGATTGAAGGCTAAGGCCGGTACATATATTACTATTGGTAGCCAAGCTATCTGGAAAATAATAATATTAGTTCAATCATACGCAATACAATTAAGGTACAATATATTCAAGTGAGAAAGTTTACTTAGTAAGTATATTTATTTAATTAAACACTTACCAAATACACGCTAAATATGACAGATCCAAAAACTCTGAGTCGTTTATCATATCGAAGTTCTAAGTACTGCAAATAAAAACTACACATTGGATTATTTCTATAAAAAATATACAAGAATACATTAAACTAAACTGTTATTGAAATATTGATGTATGGATTAAAATTTATCAATTAATTGATTTATACGAAAGTTTATAAATAGTTAGTATCCAGCAGCGGATAAAAGTTAATAAAATTTTAATAAAATACCTCGTAAGCCGAAGTCAGCTTCAACTCATGTAGGACAGGAAGGAATGTGTGAAAGATTACTACTGACATCAGAATAGCCCCAATAAGGAAGAACAAATAGGCCGTACCAAAGACATACATCTCCGTCGGGGTTCCGAGCAGAGATATTCCTGATATGAAACTGAAAAACAATATCTTTTATCATCATCATCATTTCAGCCGCTCGAAGTCTTTAAACATTTTATTTAACAAGAATGGAATAAAATAACGATTGCTGCATTTATTTTAGCTACGTTTGTTATCATATCTTTTCAGAATTCTCATAATATGAGCACTAGTAAAAACTAGTGTAACTATGATTAAAACTTTTTTCTGCTTGTCACCGGTTGATTGGTTACTACCACATTTTTATTTTTATTTATTACACTACTGGCTTGGTTTTATTATTCTTAAATATTTTATTTTTAATAATACTTTGTTATTTCAAATAAATGAGAAATTAAGTCACAAGTAACGTTTGATAATTGAGAAACTTCATAGAAATTATTAAAGATATTATAAAATTACAACAGAAAATATAGCTTTACCTCGCAACTAAAGAAAAGCAGACAGGAACCAACTTCATATTCCTTCCGCCCATCAAATAATCTTGTGTCGACTTTTGTTTCTTCACGAACCCGAAATATATGCCAATACCACCACATATAGTCAACATTACCACAAACACTGAATAGTCTATCCATGAGAAATGTTGAAAGGATTTCCTTACCACTGATACATCTACTTTTTCTTCGTCCATCTTCGATATTATTAATTTTAGATATATAACATGAGAGTTAGTGGTAACAGATGTTTTCCGTCTGTCAGGAACAGTGTGGGTTCGGTTACTATTCACGTACGAAGATCCTGATGCCAATTTTTCAATTGACAAGATTTTCCTACGCAACGGTTGGAGCTATTTTAGTTTGAATGGTTCATTTCCTTTACGGACTTAAAATAGTCCTATAATGTACTATTATGAGTATTATCGAAGTGTTAATGTAGTGTTTATTGAAAACACAGGACAGTTTGTAATCTAGTCATAATTATCTCATTTGTTTTTTCCACCGTCTATCCGGTGGAAAAAACATTACTATTCTGATATAATACTAGTTTACCCAACCACGCGTTGCTACGGTCAATAAATAAAGATTTTTTTTCAAGAATACAATACTAACAGTTATGAAAGATTTGATTGTAGTTTTCAAGTTTTTCCTGAACATACATACAACCTGATTGGAATGCTCGTTAATTTTTTTTAATCATGACAATACATATTATGATTAAAAAAATTATTTGAATAAAAATTAACTCATTAATTAAAATTATTGAGCAATCAATTAAGTTTAAATCTATGAACATGCATGAGATCAAAAATGATGATCCTATTTTGACGATTCGAATACAGTTCCATTCAAGATATGGTCTTGCTAACTTTCTGACCTTTGCTTTTTCATTGTTGGTACGTCTTTATGTTATTGCATATTTGTTTACACTGTCTTTTAATTTTTATTGTTGAACTAAGGATTAATCACTCTGAAAAATAAAGTTTTGGTAATCAAAGTATTAAGTGTTTTATTGTAAGAGTTTAGGAATTTTATACGTATCTGGTTGAGGGTATAAAGAAAAAAATCATGCTCTATCTCGATAATGTTTTTCACTATGAATAAATTGGAACATATTTTGTAATAAATATTTTTTTTCATTCTTAATCCAGAGTGTATTCGTTGGAGATAAATGCTCAGATACCTTTTCCTCAAAACTGAAATTGGTAAATTCTAATTTCAACAACAAACTAAAAAAAAAATATCACCACATAAGTTTATTAAATAAAATATATTTTTGTGAAACTTAAAGCAATAAATAGGATAATCAGCACAAAAAACGTCGAAACTTTTTGTCACATTGGCAAGCAAATTTACGATCTAAGAAATGCTGTTTTGTACTTAAATATATTAGGAATACATTTTACAAATGAATATCACAGTTGGTTAGGATGTTTGAGCTGTTTGGCTCGTCTTTGAGTGTTTTCTGATTCGGGGGCTTTGCTTGTTGTTTCTGTCTGTACTGGTTTAGTCGTGTTGGCTTTTGTTGGTATATCTAGAAGACTTCCCAGCAAGGCAACTCCTTGTTCTGCAGTCTTGTAAATTCCGAGTAAGAATGATTCAGCGTCGAAAGAAGAAGCGTCGCTTTCACTGGTGTCTTCTTCCTCTTCTTCTTCAGGGGTCCTGAAATTAGCAGTATTGGAATGGTGATAGGGAATTGAAACTTTTATCTCCAATTTCTAGTGGTTAAATTAATAACTTACTAGATTTCACCCGCGGCTTCGCTCATCTTAAATTAGAGGGGAGGATAGATAGAAAGAGGATAAGAGTAGCTTATGTCACTTTCAGCCCCTTTCACATTAATAATGGATTAATATTGTAATACTTAATATATAATAGTATGTATATCTACAAAATTATATCAGGTAGAATTTCCATGACAAACTTAGTGTATTATTTATTTTCCGGTAGTGGACAACTTAAGCTAAAAGTTGTCTAATTGTGCCCTATGTACAAAATGTTTATATTGGCTTCCAATCAAAAAAAAATTCAATTTTTTATAGATACTTTACACTTTGTGTGCGAATCAGATTTGTGGTTGATCAGTTTTCAATTATTTATTTGTTTTTTATTGACCAAAAAAATGTTCTTTTATTGAAAAAAAATTAAATTTTACAATCGATAATAGAAAAACAAGCTTACGATGCAGGTTCCGCTGGCGGGTCTTCCATTTCCATTTGCCCTCCTTCTTTAGATTTGAAGCAGCCTATCGGGAAATCTATCTGTCCTTCTCCAAGGAGTCTCGGCTCTAGTTCAAGGCAACCTCTCAACCCTTCAGATGTGGGAGCGAGGTCACTGAATTTGGCGCAGAGTTGCGCGAATTTTCCGAAAACTTCGAGACAAATTGGAGCAGGGTTTGAACCTGAAACGTGAGGTTGAAATATGCTTATCCAATAAAAATATATATTCACTCTAATTATTATAGCGTCAGATTTATGAAGAGCGAGATAACATGATTATTGATTTGTTATTTTGTTGATAAAATCTGACTATAATTACATAACTTTCTCTTATATTTTGTCATAATTTTTTATAAGTTGAGAGATATAAAATATTGTAAAAAGTTTTATGTAAATATGTAAACGTTTTCTACTTAAGTTTAGTTTTGACTTTTATTTATCATACCTTGAATTTTAGAACTATGCAGCAGACTCTTTCCGTAGGAAACTTTGACTGAGAATCCCTCATCTGGAGATAAATATTTCATGTGCACACATCCTGGAATCGTAATGTAAATAATATTAAAACGTTGTATCCTGCATCACAAGAAATGATTAATGGGATCGAATTATTGTTATTGAAATATTTGATTTTAATACAGTTAATTTAGTGAACCAAAAAATGTTAATAAGTACTATCTAAGAATTTTTAGAAGTTTCGTAGAAAATATGTTAATATTGAAACAATATAATGCTTTTACTATGATTGAACTCCGGCGTCTCTTCCTTTCCTATTTCAGAGCTAAGCTTTCATAAAAGATAACTAGCAGCCTACCCCGACTTCGCATGGGTTTAATAAAAATTTTATAGCCTATGTTCATCACTGAAAGTCTAGCATTCTTCTGGTGAACATTTTTTTCAAATCAATCCAATAATTTCGGAGTCTAATTAATTCAAATAAATAAAGCTTTCCTCTTTATAATATTAGTATAGATATAGAAAATGATTACCCTTTTTATCCTTAACGATAATAATTTTATCGATCGAAAAGAAAGTTATTTATTCACCTGGTCCTCCAAGATCCACAACTGTGATGTTAAAGTCGACACAACAAACGCACGCGGGTCCTTTACACAGGCAATTTCTGTTTGGCTGGTCATCGCGTAGCTCGGGAACTTCTATTAGTTTCTTCGTGTCCTCGAAGTTCAAATAATCTGTGTAGGAAACCTTGGTTTTATTCAAGTTTGCTCGATTATAAACGACTATTGACAAACATAAAGTGACAATAATATAAATTAAAAATATTTTTAATTTATGTTATTCTTATTCTCATATGAGGTGTCTTTTATATGCCAAGATGTTTTCAATAATATTTTAGGACAAATCATTATAATAAAGATAAACATTATAAATAAAGATTGGTCTGACTATTGCCGTTCTATGGGCGGTGGTGATCACTTAACATCACGTGACCCGTCTACTCGTTTGCCTCCCTCTTTCATTAAAAAAGATCAGTAAGAGGTCAATAAAATGACGATTCAAAAGTGCCAACATTTGGTCTACTTGAACAAAAACTTTTTTTTCATGACTTGACTGTGAATCGAACCTGGAACCTTTCGTTCACACAACCTTTTTTTGAGGCATATGCAGAAATCGATATGCATTAAAAAAGGCTGCAAAAGTTGCACCCGTGACAATAAAAAATATATAACGTGAATAAAAAAATCAAAGTTATAGATATACACTTTATATAAATTAAAGTTATATACACTTACATATGTACACTTTCTTATTTATTTCCAACTATCAGTTACCTATAGGTGCCTACTAGTTGGATAGTAGGATAACAGTCATGAAATCGGTTTTCTATTTTCACTTCCATTACTAGAAAGCTACTTTCCTCCTATACATAAAATAAGCAAAATAAGCAAGGGAGCTTGAAATCTCCAAGAATATCAAACACAAAAGGTTAGAATAACCAACCATGTCAAAATAAATAGTACTTTTGCATATGTAGGTCATTACTTATGTATGGGTTATTTAACGATTTGACCAAAGCACATTTGTCACGCTGAAGTACCCAAGAATAATAAAATCTTTATGCAACTTGCTTATGGTGGTCGAGGAGTGAAAGTTAAATGTGCCAACTGCTTTTTCCGCGGAAATTGTAAAAGTCGATGAAAGGAAAATGTCTAAAAGAGGGCATTTTTTATATGTAATTCACCAAAATAAACACATAATAATTTGTTATTTATCTTTATGTTGGGAGTGAAATAAGAACTTTGAATGTGCTAAGTAGCTGCTTTTTTTTCTCGCGTAGATTGTAAAAATCAAGTGAAAGAGCTAGCTAGATGAGCTAGCACTTATTCTTAATATGTAAATAGTGTTAATTCCATCATTAAGCCTACCGTACAACTAAGAATGGCCTTCGAGTCTTATGACTCATGACTTTGTCTACCCCGTAAAGAATATAGACGTAATACTTAGTTTTATGTAACTTGGGGGTATGTCATACATGTTAAATTTGGTCTAAACTAGTTCAAAAGTTATATACGCTTTCTCAGTAACTACTTTCACCTGAGGCTTTCTTTGGGTCATTGACATGGCCACAGAGATAATGCTATTGTGTACTATTATGTAAACTTTATCATGTCTCTAACTTTTTGAACAATGGATGTTAGGTAAAAGCTTCGTGTAAAAGAAATATCTGAAGTATTTATTTTAACATAAAGTATATTACAATATTGATACAATCAGCATTATTTTTAAATTAAATATGAGTAATTTGCGAATCAAAAATAAATTATACTAAATAATACAAATATTTTCGATGTACAGTGTTCGTTTTTGTGTACATCGAGTTAATCATACATAATTATACAAGAGTAAGTTATATAATCAAATATTAGTGTATAATAAAAATTGCTATTATATCTGAGATAAAAAAATATTATATTAAAATACTGTTTAATCTTACTTATATATTACGTTTATTATTTTCTTTAAAAATTCAGAAGTAGACATAAAAACACAATGAAATAAGTATCTAGTTTAGTAATTAAGAGAGAAGTTATTTAACTACAAATAAAAAATTAATAAAATAAATTTACATGATAATATTTCGAATATTATTTATTAGTATAGTTGCATACTCTTATATGATAACTTACATTTAAAAAATAATTTTATAAAATAATAAATTGGATAATATTTACTTAATTCAAATGACCAAACATTAATTACGCATATCTAAAGACAACAAAAACGTAACACTTAAATCATAATGAAATTATAAATATGTAACGTTTTGTTTTTATTTTTAATAATTAATTCTTTAATTATGTTAATCAATTCCATACGCAATATGTCTAAAAGTGCGTATTGAATGCGCGAACAACTGAATCCGATTACAAAGTAACGCATTAACACTTTCCAATCGTGTATCAATAAGCTATTTGTAATCAAAACTCACCTAAAATGCTTCCGGCGTATACCGTAGCTAGACACACGGCGAATAGTGAAATCGTCAACTTAAAGTACATTTTGGTCCACAAATGTCAACTTTTGAACAACTCAAGGACTTGTCTTGAACGAGAGAGGCGTACGTCTCAACGGCCGGACCAACACTGGTCCTTTCCTACAATCTTGTCTTACTAGTTACGCCGCTTACAATAGAAGGTGAAATTTAAATAAAACATAACGCAGTTATAATGACATGCATCAGTGAGATGCATCGAGAAAGCTGGCGGAGATTACAGTTTTCCAAAGCCGATTATGGATTGGTCGAGTTTTTTTATGTTGGTTTATGACCAACATAAAAAACTCGACCAACACATGTACGTGTATGGTGTATGAAATGTACAAATGGATGTGTTGTGATCGTAAAATTTCTTTAATTAAAAACCAATAAATTGTAAACCTCGTAAAAATTTATAAATTAAATGAATCAGAGTGTCACTCGATAAAACATTATTCAGATTTATAATTTCGGTTTAATTAGTTCATTTAATAAGGTGAAATCGAGGAGTAAGAAGAAATAATAAAGATTAAAATCTTATCTCGAGCTTTCTCTTACACACTGATTGAGCTTATTTGCCAGCCATTTCGAAATTAAATTTTGCCTTTTGCAATTGCATGTTATAATAAGACATATACACGTATAAAATCCATATACCTTGATACAGACGTTTTCTTTAAAATTAGTTTATTTAAAATATTGGAAATATTTATAATTCTATTATAACACTAGGAAAGGAAAATCTGTTGAAATGTTAAACTTTGGATGTTGAACTCGGTAGAAATTTTCTTTATTTTACAAATGAATTTAAATATGTATGTTAAGTCTGTTAGGGAATTACGGTTAATTTTAGTTATCTAATTGAAAAAATACATATTTAATTTAAGACAGTAATGACACTCGTAAGTTTAGACATATATATATATATATAT
>JADGIL010014941.1:0-13210 GCA_020352625.1 Cactoblastis cactorum
ATAAAATATAGAGTTTGTATATAACAATGACTTACGCACTGTTTGAAAATAACGCTATTATTATTATTTTATTCTTTTTAGTTCTTGTGTACAATACGCACATTTGAAGTCGGTTTTTTTAAACGTAGTTTTATTTATATAATAAATATATAGATAAACATCCAAGACCCAGGCAAAAAGGCGTGATCTTATGTATGTATCTATAATAGAAACGTAATGTACAAACGGCGGAACAAATTGGTTATTATTTTATATTTTTTATGTATGTACCCAGTGACACTCACACTGTTATGACGAATCCAATGATACCTTCAAGCCGTGTAGGCCCTAGGAGGGAACATAGAAATCTACATACAACCTGAAAAACATAATCCTCCTTCTACCGCAGTCGGGTAAAAAGGCATAAAGGTATAAAGCTTTCATTTGAATGTGAAGCCGTTAGACACCGCTTGCAAATACGTATACTGCTTTTAAAGTATTATCAAGTTAAGATTTCCGATAGTTTATACTTACGTTATATCCAGGAAATTGTCTCTCACTATGCCAAATCGCTCGTAAATTCTACAATCTGCACTTTAAGGAACTAGGAACAAACATCGTTCAAACATCAAACAACAGTTATAAGAGCCATTCGAAGTTCAGGTGATAAGTGCGTGTTGCTGACTGAAAGTAGTCCAGATCAAATCGCTTTCCGAACTGAAATGTGTTGCGGCAGTTATCTACTTTAAACTTTAATTAAAGCGACTGTAAGTTTATTGTTTATTGATAATCTATAAAAACGTTGCGAAGCGATGAGTAGCACAGGTCATTAAAATATATATTTTAATGATTTGTGGCAAAAATACTTTGCCAAATATTTTCAAAAATATAGACTATTTGTGTTTTCAAATCGAATTAACATATGTGCATACATCTAACTTCAAATATATAATTTACATAATAACAATCAAATCACACAGATTCAGTTAACACAAAGTAAGTTCACGACTTGTGTTTTAGGATAACGGCTATTTTTACATTAGTTAAATATAAAGGAATAAAATATATATATATTTAATGTAACATTCTTTTTTTCGATTCCTTTGCTTTTAGCTAATTTTTCCTCAGTGAAATCTCACTTTCATAATAAGAAGTCTTAACACTCTTTCGCTAACTTTATTAATTTCAAGTAAACTCGACAGCAATTAAAAGTGATGATCCTCAAAAACCCTTCGCAAAATTGTCGAGAAAATTAGCACAAAATAAGTGTTCTTATTCCTAAAACTGAGGCTTCTCCTGTATTTTGGAAATCAGCCAGTTTTAGTCTATTGTTGCGGCGATGGACCGTCCGCCATTTTGTTGACAATGCACCGACATTTTGTGTAGAGCGCGGCGCGCGGAAAACGTCGCATTGTGGATAAAATATGTGTATAATTGCGTACAATAACGCAAACATAACTATTAATCCTGATTTGGAATATCTTCTAGAATTTATATGGTAAGATTACAGTTAAGAAACCATCAATTCTGACAACAAATAAGAATTCCTAACTAGCTCAAGCGAATGGTTCATGAATACAGCAGAGAGAACGAGCAGGCGGGTCACTTAATGTTAAGCAAAACCCGGGGGGCCACAGAAGCGTTGCCGGCCTTTAGAAGCGTTGCCGGCCTTTAATTATTTAACATAAATAATACCTTGGAAGATCTAATTACATAATAAAGATTTGATTTTCCATATTTATACCTGACGATGGTCAAAGTTCGTAAGAATTTTGTCATCGTCGTTGCTGTAACATTTTAACCAGATGTTTTGTGATGATGACATATACATATGGTCTGTAAATAAGAATTGATCTAATTTACAGATAATATCCGTTATAATAACACATGTGCATTAAATATGGTGACAATTTGGTGAATTAAGTCAGATTAAAAGACTAAAAATACGTCTTCGAAATCAGTAGATCATTTAAAACTTAAATATTAATATTGATACACTAGCTCAAAACTTAGTTTGAGTCTATAAAATATAGTAATATAAAACATTTCTGGACATGCATTTAAATTATAATGTTGAACTTCTCAACCTAATGGGGAGGGCGGAGGTTTTTTATTGGCTAGCAACACTTTTGTAACCCCACGGGTGTTGCAGTTGTCTATGGGCGACGGTGATCACTTAATATCGCCTGACTCGCCTGCTCGTTTGCCTCCCTCTGACATAAAAAACAAATAATATTTCTAGATGTTTTATTACATTATAATGCACTGGAAGTCTGATATTGTATCGATTCGTCCACTTGATAAACTACCAGCATTTGAATGCATGAATTTTGGGCTTCTAATAGGACCATATGATCTTGCTATAGAAGATGTGTGGGACTTTTTAGCCCAGCTTTAGTCCTAGCTATAGCAATAGATGAAATGTTAGAATGTTAGTGAAAACCAGACAAACAAACATGCTTTTCCATGTTTAATAGGTAATAATGATGGCCCTGATGACGCAGTGGTAAAGCCTTGCCTTTCAACCAAGAGGTCCCGGGTTCGAATCATGGACAGGTCATGACATGATGGAAAATGGTATTTTTCTCATTGGCTTGGGTCTGGGATATTTATTTATATTTTTTAATGTGTAATTATTATAAACTATAGTGTCGTTGAGTTATTATCGCATAATACAAGTCTCAAATTTAGTTTAGGACTCACTCAATTTGTGATTTGTACCTAAATATTTATTTTACTAAACAGGATACGTATCAAAAGTCTTACCCAGAATACCGGCACATACAAATCAATCGATAGTTGCAAAGTCCCTCGGGACACCTGATTTATATTCCTCTCGGCGCATCCTCAGACGTCTCTGTCTTTTTACAGAAACTAAAGGGCTTTATCACAATCCTTTTTGTCCTGGACGCCGAGGGGCATGACCTTAACTCCTTAAACAACTACTTTATTAACACTTTTACTTTGAAATGTTAGACGAACTGAACTAAGTTTAAATCTTACTTGTTTCATCAACAAAATCAAAATATTTATTCGAGCCAAGCTCCTAATTGTACAAACCCTACCCTGTTCGTTCGTTCGTCCGTCCGTCCGTTCGTTCGTTCGTTCGTTCGTTCGTTGCTAATCTTGTGAAATACTACCATGCTCCGTCCGGCGAGTGGGAGAGCCGAAGGCCCAACTTCCCTTTTTAAAGGCCAACAAAGCTTCTGTGACCTCGCGGGTGTTTCAGGTGTCCCCCGCCTGATTGTTTGCCTATTGTTGTTTATCTTACATAAAAAAATTACTGAACCGATCATGAACATTCTTTCACAGTCAGAAAACTACACTATTCAGGAGTGATATAGGTATAGGCTATATTTTAACGCCCAACGAAGTGAGTCTCCTAGTATAAACAAAAAAAAAATAACATACCAAAATTTAGGCAATATTTATGTATTCCTAGTGAAACAAATAGCAGTATCTCAGTACATGTTCTACTCAGTACATTAATTATTCTAAATGAGAAGTAAATATATTCGAGATCGTATCCCGCGCTCGCAAGCCGTCGCCGCAATCCTGCCTTCAATTATTGCCTTGCTCTATTTATCGCCGCGACACTCACGCACCTTGTCTAAATGTTATTTATATTCATTTATGATTAGGACGCACGTATAGACATGAGCGGAGAGGGTAGTTTTTAAATCAGAAACAAATTGGCGTGAAAGTTTCATGAATTAAAAATTATACAGAAATAAGCAACCGTTTAAACTTTTTTAATATTGTAGGCAATGTATTGTGGACACGAAATTAGTAAATTAATTAAATATTTTTACTTAATAGTACTTTAAATGATTTTAGGAATTAAGACTAAGAAAATGATAAAAAATATATATTAAGCATATAAATTATATAATTACTATACTTCTTTGTAATAACTATAAAATTCCTGCGTAAGATCAAAACAAAAGACGAAAAAATAACTTTTGCGAGATGGAATCGCTTTCCGCCATCGCTTAACACTTTGAGCATTACTTACCCGGTGGGCGCAGCTACCAATAAATCTGTAATTAATAACAATAACGCACAGACAGACGGAATAACTCAATCACAGCGGACTGCGGGCTGCCCTCGTTGATATAAGTGCGACTACAAGTCAAAGAGTTAGTAGTTCTTATCTATGGGTGCGACAGAATATGCGCTCAAATTAGACAAAAGATATAAGATTTCTGGATAAATGACTAATAGTGCCCAATTCTTGAAAATATTCTTTTTTTATGACAGAGGGAGGCAAACGAGCGGGCGGGTCACGTGATGTTATGTAATCACAGCTGCCCATAGACACCTGCAGAGCCTTGTAGAGTTGGAGGCTGTGAAGGTGTAAATTACCGCCTCGCCTTACCAACGGATTACAGATACAGTATGACGTCTTTATCCCTTTAGACGGGGTGGACAAAGCCAAGAGTCACGAAACTCGGAGGCCACGCTTAGCAATGGTGGGCCTTTTGGTGAAATGGACATTCAGAAATAGTGACAGGTTGCCTGTGAGAATTTCTTTGACCCCGCGGTGGTTGCAGTTGTCTATGAGCGATCACTTAATATCACGTGAACCGCCTGCTCGTTTGCCTCCCTCTGTCATATAAAGCTCTTAAATACAGTATAATACACAAATAAATTAAAATCATTTCTGTATTGCTTTTTTAGAAGACACCATTGAACTTCGTTCCAACTCAAATATTCTCTTGAAAATAATATCAAAGATCTACTTATCATAACTTTCGCAAGAATAGCCAACACACTCGCGCCTCTCAGAAAAACTGAGGTTCTGCAAAAGTTCGTCGACTAACTATTGAATGTTCCAATAGTTATCTTATCCGATACTTGGAAAGATATTCAGAAAGTTGAACAATCCGTTTCAATATTGGTCTCTTATACGCAAACTTATACACGGACTCTCCAATTTTGTTATACATATACTTACTTGTTGATTATACTTAGTTCTTTTCTTTGGGCGAGATAAAAATAAGGTTTGGATTGGCTTTTCATGTCAACTGATAACAATTTGTTGACTGTTTTTTTTAATCTCAGAGGGAGGCAAACGAGCAGGAGAATCACTGTGATTTTGTAAACCCAGAGATAGCAACTAGAAATAAATCGGTCAACTGCGACTCGGACTTTCGCATGAAAGGTTCCGTACCATTATCTATAACAAACGGCAAATATTCTGTAAATATTCCAGGTGCCTACCTGTTGCCTTTATCAATATCGAGCAAAGACGAGCAAAAACATCACGTTTATTGTATGCGAGCCCCTTTTAATAGTTATTTTATATTTTGGTTTTTGTTGTTTATAGCGGCAACAGAAATACATCATCTGTGAAAATTTCAATTTTTAGCTATCACAGTTCATGAGAGACAGCGGAGCCTTAGTAATAGGGTTCCCGTTTTTCTCTTCGGGCACGGAACCCTAAAAACTGACATATTCATGTACATATATTTCGCTCTCACAGAGAAGATAACATTATGCCAAGTTATTCCCATTCCATCGGAAACACGACGATGCAAATATTCAAATCGAGTGCTGCAATAAAACTTGTATATAGTCGTCGTCTGAGAAAACATCGAGTTTGTTTAATTTCTTTATTATGCTGGCGGGTGAGCGAACTTTACGTGACTCAGATCTTGGCAACAATCGACATGTTTGCGATTCGATTGTTAGTAAAACTTTGATTTTTTTAACAAAGTAGTCTCTACAATATTTTTTTTTTTACTTTCAGATTTCACAACTAAAAGCTTCATTTCTCAAATACATAGCTCGCCAATCAAACTAGTTATGAGTTAATAAACTACTTTATAGCCCTCAAATTATTCGATAAACCAAAAAGACCTTACAAAAACGTGAAGTACAAGAAACTAATAAGTACTATAGATATATACTATAGACCATACTATGGAACGAACTGCCTGCAGCGGTATTTCCGGACCAATACGACATCGGAACCTTCAAGAAAAAAGCTTATAAATCCCTTAAACGCCGGCAACGCTCCTGTGACCCCCCGGGTGTTACAGGTGTCTATGGGCGGCGGTGATCATTTAACAACACGTGGCCCGCCTGCTCGTTAGCCTTCCTCTTTCATAAAAAAAAGAAAGTCCGGTTCCGTAAAGTTCTGTAGAAAAGTCAATGCCTTCGTGACAATGCTAATCAGTAAAAGGAATAAGCGGAACCTTATCCCGGGGTAGCGGGCACTAATTCGCAAAACAACCATTGCGTGCCTATTTAAAACATTAGCACTGAGCGAGCGTGCAATAAAATCCTCAGCTAAGTTTCAACGTGTAGACCACAGGCTTAAATATGTGATCGATCCGGCAAAAATTCTACAAAATAATTGTAATTTCTGATGAAGAAGAAAACAATAAAAAAACAATATTTTTTCAGCTTGTCAGTCTTGAAATTTTTGTTGCATTGAATGGCATTTTTTTTATGAAAGACGGAGGCAAACGAGCAGCACGTGATATTTAGTGATCACCGCCGCCCATAGACACCTGCAACACCCGGGGGGTCACTGATGCGTTGCCGGCCTTAATGCAGCGAATTGTGACGAAGGTTGAGTATTTGATGATCCCCTCTCTGTTTTATTTGATGATGATCATCATGTCATTTTGAATTGTGTGAAATTAAAATATGGAAGAGCAGTGACTGCTGAGACAGTTTACTAAATCCATATATTGTAAGACTCGCAAAAACTTTTAAGTAACCATAAAAAACTTATTGCACTTTTATAATCATCTCAGAAACCAACTCTTCTAAAAACTTAATATGTATATATTAATTATTATTTTAGAGTACTGAGTGCAATAAAAGTATTGTTAACTATGACAGCGCACCCGTTAGCAGATGTTTTAGCCTGCAATGGGCCGGCTCTTCCGGGGAAGTACCACACTCCCAAAGAAGACCAACGCCTGAATGGCGGCTATCAGCCGCCACGCTCCGTCTAGTGAGTGGGAGAGGCCCAGCTTCCCCTTAAAGGCCGGCAACGCTTCTGTGACCCCGCGGTTGTTGCAGTTATCTATGGGCGGCGGTGATCACTTAACATCACGTGACCCGTCGGCTCGTTTGCCTCCCACTTACATAAAAAAAATCGACAATCATCTTAACTGTGAGAGGAGATTTAAAAACCGCACTCAAATCACAAACAACAAGGAGAATTAAAAAAAAAATGTTCCAATAGAAACGTCGATAAATTAAGGGAGAGGTCTACAAGTTTCAAAGTCTACGGAGCGCACATAAAACTTCTGAGTGGAATGAATTTATATCGCTGAACCGTCTCCCGGCATTTTGGGCACGCGCTCGAGTTTTGCGGAAATCTATCCTGGTAACTCGATTGTGATCGCACCGAGATGTAGACATGCAATAGTTTATCGATTTCTCATCCCAAATAGAACGTGCTCAGAAAACCCCGCAATCAAGATGCCGTATGATCAGCCAAAATATGTAAACAAATAATGATCTTTAGTTCAATAATGCACCAATTTTTAATGATGCCAATATTATTGTTTAAAATCTAAATCTTTATTCAGAAATTAGACCTTCAAAGGCACTTTTTCACGTCACTATTTAAGAAACATACCTTAATCAAGCTACAGACTAACACCATTTCGAAACGACCACTGCTGAGAAGAAATTCCGAAAGAATTTGAAAAGTTTTGATCCTTATTTTGCTAGAAGGGCTTTGATTAATTAATATTTTTTTTTCTATAATTGTTTTAACCGATAGTGTTAATTGTAATGAGTTAATGTATTAGCGGGTAATTTGAATACATATTCGTGGAAAAAAATTACAATCGTAGTAAAATTGCACTTATTCCGTGTTATAAAGTTTAAATTTTGTATATATGTAATTGTAATCTATACATATAGTAAAATTGTAACTGAACTATGTCTGTATATGAGAGATATTCAAGAAACAAATAAATAGGGGCTTCTCAAAAGGTCTATTCTAGAAGCAAAAATTATTGTATTTATAATTTTTGTCTGTCTGTATATATGTAAGCGCATCACGCATAAATTTCTGCATGCAATTTGATGCGGTTTTAATTGTTGTATCGTAAATGTCTAACTTAAAATATAGCATTGGTTTCGTCTAGTTAGGCGCAGACGACGTCAGGGCATAAGGTAAAAAAGAATGTAGAAAAAGAATGTAATATAAATACTCATTTGTTATATTTTTATGTTAGAAAAGGTATGTTATTCATTTTATTTTAAAAACCACATTATTGCCACACGATCGGGCATCGATACTATCAGATGTCACAACTTTCATTATAATATTTAAAAAAATATGTCCACAAACCGACACCCAACCCAGCACTATCTGACCGAATATTTTGTACTTTAATTTAATCAAACTACTTCCATTGCTGGCTCGATTTATTGCCATCATCGATTTATATAAACTTAAGCATCAATGGATGAGGAATTTTGTAACATTTTGTTTTATAATATGCAAGATTTGTCAGTGAACGGTCGTAATACATCACGAGATAGCATCAAGCTTATATTTCGGAGGTGCTGTTAAATATTTATATTGATTGTTTTAACCGTTTAAGAGGACAGGTCGTTTGTTTGTTTGTTCATTTCTCGAATTCAATGGGAGACATGTGTCATTTTTCATAGTTCAAAGTTAAATTTTGTTACTGTCCTTGGAGGATGTATTTATATAAAAAAAAGTCCCGCCATTATGCATTTAAATCAGCTGTTCCAGGATTTCCCTGAAGAGTTTTCTTCGTTCAAGTGAGATTTAAAAAATTATATATTTTTCCAAAAGTTTCTATCAGAAAGTTTTAATCAGTCCGTATTTTCTTCCGAGCTTTGTATTTGAATTTTAACTATGTACATTTTATAAATCTCCCGCTAGTTACCTATAAGGTCTGGATGAAATTAGGCAAAACGATGGACTATGACCTAGATTGAAAGATAGGCTACTTTTTATCCCGGAAAATGTATGGTTCCCGAGGGATATAATTTATTGTAACCGAGTAAGGGGCTAACAAGGTAGGTATTAAAGCATCCATTGGACGAACGAAGTCGCGGGCATTAGCTAGTAATTAATATAAATACAATCTCGCTCGCACGCCTCATCTGTCAACCAATCATATTTACTCTTTCGCACTACTGAATTTCACCTATCATTCTGTCTCGCTTACACATAACCTTTTGTTATTAGTCATTTCTGCATGGACATACATTCTTGCTTAATATTTTCTTTCCCTTACATGCCCTTTGAAATTTACAAATATTTTTATGAACACTACATTTCTTTTTTTATTTCACATTGCACTACTATATTTATAGTAACATAATGTAAAGTAAGGAAGCAAAAGAGACACAGATAAGGAATAAGTTACCGTGTTGGCAACACAATGAAATCTAATATCAGATACGCGTGCCAAAGCCTGTACCTGTTATCGGGACTGGTATCGAAATAACAGTTCATTCTAAACTTATTCTCTTGAAAACTAACATTTCCTTATTATCCATACATAATTTAACACTAACTTTATTTAATCTAACAAAATCTAAAACCTACAGATATCATGTATTTATGTCTTACGTGGTAAACAGAGTCAAAATTGAATGAATGAAAATTGGGAATCGAAGGTCACGCATAGCATAATAGTTTAGTTTTAGATATCTATAATGACAATTGCTATGTATAGCTATGTGTTTAAAATAAATAAATGATGATTATCATTATTATCTTAGGCTTAAAAAAGATCCAGAAGAAGCAGATCCTAGGTCTGTCTTTTTTATATATATACATATATTTATATATAAATTTCAAATGTATATGAACATAAAAATTGTAATTTTTTAATATTGTTTTCTAAACCCAATCCACAACGCCTAAATAGGCGAATTTGTTTGACGAGTAACGTGATGTCAAGTGATCACCGCCGCCCATAGACACCCGCGGGGTCACAGAAGCGTTGCCGCACAAAGCCCTCGTCCTCCCCATTTGGGAAAGTCGGACCTCCAGTTCTCCCACTCACCGGACAGAGCATGGCGGCTGATAGCATTCAGGCGTTGGTCTTCTGTGGGAGTGTGGTACTTCCCGGTAAAAGTACAAATTAAGTGGAATAAATGAATATGAATACAGATTTTTACAAAGACCACACAGATTACATAAGAATAAATGCGAAACTAGGGCACTGCTGAATCCTTTGAATGTTAAAAGAATTCTATTTTATTTTTGCAGAACTTTCCTCTAATTCTTTTGACTCGGTTAAAACCTAAAATTAGTCTCCAAAGGCAAATTGAAGGCCTCGACTCATGCATAATTAATTCGTTGGCAACTTACAAAGCGAATTCTAAAACCTAAAGCCAAAATTGTTACCAAAAACAGATTCTAGAAAGAAAATACCCTAATGAAACGGAATGAACTGACGTAAAATGTTTCAAAATGTAAAAGGAACAATTAGTGTGACAGATTTAAATTAAAAAATGGTAAAATTAATTTACCCATAGAGTAACAGACTGGACAGAAGTAAGGGAATTGAAAGAAAAATAAAAATTTTGAGGCGAATAGAAAGAGACCAGAAGTAGGTTATGTCCTTCAACTATTTTCACATAAAAAATCACACTTATCAGTTGCTCCGTTTTGACTAAAAGACAAACAAAGAAATACACTTTCCCTTTTACATATATTAGTTTTGAAGTATGGATAATATAAATAGGAATTGTTTTTTTTTGTTTAAACGCCCTAATCTCAAAAACTAATGTCAACATTTGTTAAGGAACTCAATGCGCTACACTAGCACCGCCTTCAGCTAAAAAATCTTACTCACTGCAAATATAATTTATCATAAATCCGCTTGATCAGATTGATTCTGAAGCTTATTTTAAACATACAAAATTATTAAATTATGATTCCTTGTAGTTACAGAAAGCTAAAGTGCTAAAAACGGCCACTTTTAGCACTTCGCTATCTGTAATTACATATATACTTCAATCTGACCAAAATGAATTTTTGATAAATTATATTTGCAGTGACTAATGATTTTTTAGCTGATGGCGGCGCTAGTGTAGCGCATAGAGGCCCTTAATCAATAAATTTACGTAGTTTTAGCTAGTCCATTCATAGAGGCTATAGGCTACTTAAAAAATAAAATTACCCATAGAGTAAATCTTGTACTAGATAGAAATAATGGAATAGAAAGAAATCCCATTATTCCCACGTAGTTGCTAGTCATTCATGATTAAAATATTGTTTTATATGTAGGTACAGTCGCCACCTAATCGACAATACTCAACTCTATAACAAAAGACACCTTGGCAAATTCTGATTTAGGATTAGGTTCTTGTCATGCGGTTGTCTGTAAACCTTGCCCACGCTAAGATTAAACCAACATACAACATAAGGTTTTCAAATCTCAATACGGGCAATAGGCAGGGCACAATAAGCATATTCTCTGTTTCCACACACCCTGTATAATAAATCGTACGCATTCGCAGACAAATTGCAACCTTAAGACGAAGACAAGAGAATTAATTTCACAATTTATTGCGGCCTGTTCTAAAATTAAACCGCTTAATCCCGTATCGCTAATATGAATCGTAAATTCTAATCCATACGGTTCAATTTTGGCCTCACTTATCTAGGGTTAATATAAAATGTATGGTAATCCACGCGTGCTGTTTAAAAGATACCACAGAGTCCAAGATTCAAATATGGTAATATTTTAAAGTAAGTTTACGACGACCCTGACAAAATTAACAAATTAAATTTCAAAATCCAAATATTTCTTCAGAAATAAAAGCTTCACAGGCACTTTTTCACGTCACCAACACTTCGAAACGAGCACTGCTGAGAAAATTCAGATTTATTAATGTCACACATTAGAACTTGTTACCAGTGATGCCTTGCTAGGCTAGAGCAGCTAGTTGCCATTTATACAATGATTATTACACACAGGTTTTCTTATAAGGATCAAAGATTTTAAAATATGTTTGTTCAAAAGAAAGCAAGGATTAATTTTAAATGGTACCTGTCAAATTAATTTATTGGATTTATTGGATATATATCGACAATCTACTTGCATTGGAGAATTATCATTACTGTAACAGTTTCATTTATCCAATGATAACTCACAAAGGTTTAAAATAATATTAAAATATAGTGTGTAAATAACTAGATTTTTATATATTATACAATAGTTTAGTGTATAATCTAAAAAATAATCTTAGCTGATAAAGATATACAAACAAGATAGTTGTTAGCTTGGTCTCTGTACGGCTACTCTGTGCCCGGGCGACAGAATTAGTTCTTGATCAGCTGATTTAATCTGTAAGCAAGTGGGACGCCGGCCGATTTCGCCAGAGCTTATCGCGAGCTTTTGATATTGAGAAATAAGCTCGTCGGCGGTCTGATAGGAAAGCTGTCCTGGCAAAATCGTGACATGCGCAGATTGTGATTAGATTTGTATTGGAAAATATACTTCGCAATTTATTTATTGACTAGCTTTATCCCGCCGCCCTCTCGCGTCCTTTTTTTCCTGATCCCGTGGGAATTTTTCATAATCCCGTCTCAGCAAGCACCTCCATCACAAAAGGAATCACCATGCAAAATAAAGACACCAAGCACTTGTAATTTCGAGTTTATAAATTAAAATCCTTAGGGCATATTAATTACAAAAACTCATAGCAACATTATTCTTATTACTGAATTTGATTTAACAAGATTTTGTCGGGTTCCTCCATAAATATATACAAATCTCATTTACTAAACATCCCATAAAAGAATTACATAGAATAATAATTTCATCATGGTTTTTAGACCTATAGTTTTGTCATATCCATCATTATGTTACTCTGCAGTAGGTATACGTATAACAACAACATTTGAATTTTTTAAGGTTTTTTATAAACCGCTACAAAAAGATTAGAGCAGTACAATACCTAAGATTTCGAAAAATATTTTCTAAGCTACAGATTCGTATCATCTTTATATGAGATAACCACGAATTAACGCAATTATAAAACTAGATGGCGTTCTACATTTTAGAAAACCATTGAAACGCACTATTAATAGTTCTAACTGCTATTGAACTCTTCATAAACTAGTTTGACTCGCTATTGGTCGGTTACTTAATCATAAACAAAACATGATATGATAAAATGGCAGTAAATACGATAATTTCCATATCTAGCTAGACCAGTGGTTCTTAACCGGTAGTCCGCGGACCACTAGTGGTCCCTG
>JADGIL010014941.1:14626-31202 GCA_020352625.1 Cactoblastis cactorum
AGAAGTCTGAAGAAAAAAAAAGAAAGATTATTATCTACGAAAGAGACTCCAAATATAAAGCACGAACATGTATGTACATGAAATTGTTTTTGTTTTGATCTTTTTAGGGTTCCGTAGCCGAAGGCTAAAACGAAAACCCTATTACTAAGTTTTGTTTTAATTTAGCAATGTCAACCAATACAAACCTATTTTATATTTGGGAAACATTAGTAGAGTTACATAGAGAACCAAAATGAATTAACTTAAGTAAAAAGTAAAACCAATCAAGTTTCCATTTATAACTACCACAAGATCGAACACGTATTCCAATCAACAATGTAACTAGACATTCAGAATTGACTACAAACTTAGACATACACTTGTATTTCTCGTTACTAATTTACAAACATGATGTAAACTGTAACTGTAATAAAGGTGTCATCCATTAGACTTTTTAGGTTATGATTTACTTAATCGTTTATTTGTAAAAATGATAACAAATGTTTAATCAAACGACGAAGCCGCTCTGATCTTACTTGACCTAAGATAACGTACAGTTGAACATACATATATTTTTTCGGTTATATTTTATCGCTAAGATACGATAATATTTGCTAGTATAATTGTAAATGCGTGTACTGCTGATAACCTTTTATGTTTTTACCTCAGGTTTTATTAAACAATTCATCTTCATTACGGGTAAAATTATCTTTAGATATTTCGAAACAAACGTATTCGCTTTTTGTATAATTTCTTAAACAAAGATCTTTGTTTATTTAATTCAGAGCATCACCTTATTTTGTTTTTTAAGACTTGTCGACTATTAATTGATTATACTATAAAATAATCAGTTTTAAGTGTAGACTATACATAAGGAGTCTCTCTAGCTCTGCTCTCATTTATCTAAACAGTCCATGACAATTATCTAAATAATAGAGACTCAACCTCGTAAGCGCTCGAAATGGTCCAATACGAACCGATTACTCGACCCATTACTTACCACTCAACGATCAGCCATTCAAACTTAACCGTTTAACTTTAACTATTAGGCCATTAATCTAGAAATTCTGCGAAGGTTCAGTCACGGCGGCCATTTCGTTTCCGCGCCATTTTTGCGACAAAATGGCGGCGATCAGAGTTCAAGCGAAACTAAGCGTCAATAGCGCACGTGCACATTAAGTTCTGTTTCCTGGAGTAATGTTTACAAACAATAATTTGCCACGCTCTGAATTGTTCAAATTTGCAAACTGAATTAGAGAATTTGCCGCCATGTTTCTGCTTTCGTACACATACCACGGTAATAAGTCAACATTAATTATTATGCTGAATATGGGTACGTACAAGATGCCCGATTTACTAAGAGATACATAATGACGCATAAACATACAAAATAAAAAATATATATTTGCTCACAAGTTATTTCATATTACATTTACATTTCTAAAATGTATTTTCTTTGATTGACTAGGATTCTGTGTCAAATAACTCACTCAAGGTCTTTCCTATTTCTTACTATCAAAATAAATACACCAAACATAATCAAAGTATTTGATTTTTTTTTGGATTTATACTTTGTAAAACGCACAAACTTCTGAAACTATCATTCTCAGTTGAAAAAGTATTTGTATGTAAGTATGACCGAAATACACTCTAAAGGGAGGCTATAAGATTTGTAAAATATGTATGCTAACTTAATTCATAAAAAAATCTTACACGGTCAGAGGAGCATGTTTCCAGAGTTGACTATGTAGGGTTATCGCCCGGTTTATTTCCCATAAAATTCAAAATCATTCAAGATATTCCTTATTTATATTAATCGCAGTATGAATCTTACTTTTACGGCGCGCGTAAATTTTATGAAGGTTAAAATTTTGCAAAAAGAAAGGTGTCCAAAGTGCGTGCCCTGTGGAACGCCACAACTCGAGTCGCCCAAATAAATACAAATGTCTTTTGTTGGTTTGTGAGAATTGATATTTATGGTCGAAAAAACGGCGTCCCACAGCGGTGCAGCTGCGGGCCTCAGGAAAAAAATGGAGACGCTTTATAATAACGTTTTTTGACATCAAACGCCGGATCCAAATCGGTAACTAATGTTAGGGGAATGAAGCTATGTTTATTGACTTTATTAATTACTCAGTATCTCATTGGGTATTGATATTGCGGTGTTTTAAAAGTAACTTCATTGATTTGTGTATGTCAGCGGCTAACTTTTTTAATATAATGGGTGTTTGGTGCAATAAATTGCTTTTTATAAAATGTATTGATACAACTTTAATTTTTTTGCAGATTAAAAACCTTAGTCTCTCCGTGCCGTTGTAACTACTGTAAGTATTTATAGATTATTATTATTATTAATTTATATCTGAGTACTGTACTGTATTTTATCCTTTATGAAAACAGTAATGGGGTAGTATTGGCAAATGTTTTTCATTAGTATTTAATTGAATAGGATGATGTGCATACGACTGTCGATACGACTTGTGTACTAGTCAACTGCAAAGTAAGAACGTGATAGATTTACTTTATGAATAATTCACGAATATTTCAAAGTACATATATGCTAAAAAACGAACTACCTGCAGCGGTATTTCCGGACCAATACGACATCGGAACATTCAAGAAAAGAGCGTATAAATCCCTTAAAGGCCGGCAACGCTCCTTTGACCCTCCGGGTGCTGCAGGTGTCTACGGGCGGCAGTGATTACTTAACATCAAGTAACCCGCTTGCTCGTTTGCCTCCCTCTGCCATAAAAAAAAATAGCTTGCATATTCATAAGTGATATTTATAAATATCTTATGTAATATAGAGATGCATCCATATTTTCGTTTACGTGTAAACTATCAACGCAACATTTCCACAGCGTAAATTGAATTAACATTAAAATTCCGCTTCTCGTGTGTATCGACAGGTAGTCCGGACTAGGGTGCCCAAGTCTTAGGTTTTGCACCAACGCCTTCGATTTTTAGACATTTATCTTAGTTATATTAATATAATTCCTTCGATTTGTCTGTGTTGAATTAATTCAAATACATATATGTAATTATTACAGAAAAATATATTTATGTTACGTTTCATTTACATACGTTTTCTTTTCTTTACAGATATACGTATTTTTATTACTGACATACTGAGATAGATCGTTCTCTGGTGTGGGAATCTAATATGGAAGAATAAGACTATTTGATATTTTGTGCTGTTATAAAAATGAAAAAATGTTCACAAATTTTACTAAAACTTCATGGTTTTTCAATAAAAGTCAATAATTTATATCTCTTTACTTATATGGTAACCCCAGTGAGAACTCGATACAACCTGATAGGTATTAATATCGGCACCTCGTTACTGCGGATACTTTCATTTGGATGCAAATTAATTCGCACAAAACTAATAGAGAACTCTTACCACTGAAATAAATCTCGATTGTAACTCTTGAATGGATTCAGACTTGAAAAAATCCAGAACTATTTTTGTGTATACTTTTTCACGTATACCAAACTCAAGAGTTAATACATGCCTTATAGAACTGTCATCTCTGTCTGTCTTTGTGTTGGTATGGAGCCTGCCGCTTGCTTTTTTAGCCTGCAGTATGAATGGGCCGGCTCGTCCGGGGAAGTACCACACTCCCACAGAAGACCGACGTCTGAATGGCGGCTATCAGCCGCCATACTCCGTCCGGTGACTGGAAGATCCGTAGGCCCAACTTTCGGGGTTTTCATAGGCCGGCAACGCTTCTGTAACCCCGCGGGTGTTACAGTTGTCTATGGGCGGCGATGATCACTTAACATCGCGTGACCCGCCTGCTCTTTTGCCTCCCTCTGACATTAAAAATCCATAATTTTTTTTTTAATATTTTTTTTTCTCAGTTTTCATCTTTCAATGATTTAAAACTTTACTGCTGTTGACATTAAGGTATCCTTTTAAAAAGTCGATAGTAACCCTTTATCTTACATCAGTATTAATTAAATTAATTGGTCAAATGTTTACTTCAAAGTATACATTTTCCCATAGGGGTAAAGCAACAAGATTTAGATCTTCCCATCGTTCGGTTACCAGTAGTACGAATCGTTCATCATTCTCAAAGCTGCGTGCAAACAGGGCGGGCCGCTAATAATGATTCCATTATAACTACGAGTCAGATTGGACGACCTTCTTCCAATTTATGGATTTGTTTCGCTTATCGACGATCAGACCTCCTTGATTTATGGCAGATTGTTTGTTTACTCCGCGTTCTTGTTACAATTTTTTTATACATATATTTAGATGACTTCATAATCGATTACAGATTATTACTAGCATAGTATCTTTCTCCTTTACGGAGAAGACAGCAAATAAATATGTATAGAAGGACAATTCACACAGATCGAGTTTGCTCTAAAGTAAGTTCTTACTTTAGGGCTAACTCCCATAACACAAGTCTCGTGACTTGTGTTATGGGCTACTAACTCAACGATACTATATTTTATAACAAATACATATAAGAAGATAAACATACAACACCCAGGCCAATCAGAAAAAGGTCATTTTCCTTCATTACCCGACCGAGGGTCAAACCCCCTCCTAAACCTCCTAAGTAGGTATCAGATACATTAACCGTTATACTACAGAGGTTATAGCAAAATAATTTATTGAAATTTACCCAGAAATAGTGGCATTATCGTTTATAGAGAAAACCATTCCTATAATTAACGTTTACAATCTGCGCGCCAAGAGAACCAGACAAGCAATGCATAGATCACTAGGGAAACTATATTTATACTTGTCACAACTCGAGATATTTTATTTGTTGAATTAAATCCCAGAATTATAAGCCGCAGTGAAAGCAATATAAGTGTTGTTACACTTAACAATGCAGTAATAAAATGCCGTTCAGGTTTCCCTTTTACAAAGTGGAGTATAATTAAACGTTTTTGCGAAAACTGACAGGTTTTTAGTTCCGGCTAATATTTCAACTGTATCCGAACAGGAATTATAAACCAATCTAATATTTGATATCATTGTATCAAAAATTTTGTGGTTGCACTTATCAAAGGCAAGAATAGAAAGGCCTAAATAGAAAGGCCAAAAATAGAAAGGAAAAAAAAATTGATTGCGAGAGTATATTTAATTTTTACCCCCTACGCACAAAGGGGTTAACGTGTATGTGTGTCATTCTATCTGTGGCATCATAGCTACCAAACGAAGGAACCGATTAAGATAATTCTTTTTTTGTTAGAACGGTGACTTAATCGAAAGTGTTCTTAGCAATTTATTGCCCCCATCGCAATAAGTGGGTTAAGTTTGACGTGTGTTTTTTTTTATATTGTTTCGGGGGTTTTTAAAGTTTTTAATTTAATTATTTGGGAAATGATAAATTTGTATGTCAGAACAATGTTGCGTTACGAATATTATGTAAATACTTTCTACAATGGCCGAATACCGATTTATCTGGTATTTATATATTTCGAACAATACTTACCTAACTAATATTTCAAATAATACTTTTAATATATCAACATTTGTCATATAGCGTTGTTTTTGTATTCCGCTTTGCTAAGGGCGCTTTAAATACAGTAAAAGAGTTACAAGCGACAACTAAATCGGATCTGAAAGGTCGTTTAACTGGAATTTACTAGTACAGTCGCCGGCACAACTCACTAGAATATTGTATTCTCTATTAAACCTTAATGCTCTAACTTAAGAACGTAGTTTATTTAGAAAATAAATCCAAAAAATAAAAGAACTGAGTTTGGGGACGTGACGAATGCATTTTTGGACAAAAACAAACACGCAAGACAGTTTGGTTAACCATCGTATTGGGACGCCATTTGTAATAATAACATTTATAATGTGTATATTGTTCGGTGGTTCCTACCATTAAAATAGAAAAAAATTCAGTTTATCATTCAAAGAGTTATTAAAAAATATTTATGAATTTTCAAGTATATTTTTTAATAAGTCTGACTGATATCACTTCATATTTAAGGCGGCTTATAAACCCCCGACACAAAAAGAGGGGTGTTATAAGTTTGTGTGTGTGTCATTCTGTCTGTGGCATCATAGCTTCCAAACGGGTGAACCGTTTTGGATAATCCTTTTTTTGTTAGAAAGGCGTTGTAGTCGAAAATGTTCTTATTATGTTTATAACCCTCTACGCAAAAAGAGGAGTATTATAAATTTTAGATGTATGTTTTGTTATATTGAGTCGGGGTTCTTATTTTTATGAAAGAGGGAGGCAAACTAGCAGGCGGGTCACGTCATGTTAGGTGATCACCGCCGCCCATAGACACCTGCAACACCCGAGGAGTCACAGAGGCGTTGCCGGCCAACTACTACAACTACTAATAATTTAGCACCTATTACTTCACTTATGAGGTAAAAAATATACGTATTAAGTAACAGAATACAAACTTAATTTGAGATTTCTAATTAAATAAAAAATACTTGTACTTTTTTTAAGATTAAACTTTATAAATATAATCACAGTCCTTCTTATATTTCAATAACTACCCAGTAATAATCATTTGTATAACTCATTGTTACTTTTGAATTCAAGTTCGACTTTCGTTCGAGAAGTTCATAGTACAAAACCATGACATGACTATGGTATTTTAAAGGGGGCGTACGGACGACACGTCAGACGTTGGGAGGTCGATTATCAAAATCCTTACATGTCAGTGTCATTTGTCGTTTATTAAGTCGAATGAATTATTATCAAATCTTTTAGTTCTTTAGTATTTTTGTAATATTATCAATCCCTTCCGGCATAATAGGGACCAAAACTGCTTGAGTTTCTTTTGGCTTTTCTTCTCAGCAGTGGTCGTTCCGAAATGCTAGTAGTCTATAGCTTGATTAAGATTTAAATGTTTATTAAGTAATGACGTGAAAAAGACCCTATGAAGGTCTATATTCTGAATAAATATTTTGATTTTTATTTTGATACTCAGCGTTTCCGTTCTTTTAAATTTTCAAATATAAATCTTTAACATTTTTATAGGTTTTAATATTGCGAAAACTAAACAATGGATGAGTGGTAAGTTTACCAATTTAGTTACTCCTTCGCTGTTAAATTTTATTAAATTAAATTTACTTAAAAGCTTTTAATTTGATATCTAACATGTTTGTATATAAGTATTTTGTGTAGTGTGTGACGATACATTACTAACTTTCTAATACAGCTACAGCACTACTTACATTCGGTCGAACAAAAGTTGCTTTTTTACACGTTAATTATGATCATTAAACAATATCATATGTGAAACTAATAAAAATATAAGAAATTAAGTGTTTTAAAATATACAGTTTTTGTTCCTTTACATTAAATCAGAATGTATTCGGATTATTAAAGAATGTAAAATTTTTGTAGTTCAAATTTTTAAAGCTAAACTTCATATCCTCTACTTACTACGAAATTCCTAAAGAAATAAAGCTTCCACACACAGCAAGTCTTACAAAATCAATAAATATGAGCAACCAAAGTAACTAAAAGTTAACGAGATCAGTGGCACCGAACAAATAGAAGCGTGGCGACAGGTCCAATATGTTTGTGTAATCAGTTGAGTCGGCCAGGCGCTGCAGACAAACAGACAACGTTTGCTCGGCGCATAGCTCACCGCGCGACACATATGCTCTACTGTAACGCGATATCGAGCTGATCAAATTTAAATCTTGTTTAATCAACTTGCCAGTTAACTGTTAAATCTATCGATAAAACAAAATATTTATACTAGAGTCTTTGTACGGCTATACTCACGTTGATTTTTAGTCGGTAACGCCGACGACCGTTTCGACCTATTCAGAAGGCCATCTTCAGGGCGAGTACTAGGAACGTCGCGGCGCGGCTGTTTCTGTACAAAGACTCTAGTTATGTCTCGCGTGACTTTCAATGATATAATATTTATACTAGAATATAGTCTATACTAGGACTATAGTTTACTATTCTCGTAGTGGTATGAGCCTGCTGCATGCTTTTTTAGCATGCAGCAGGAATAGGCCGGCTCGTTCGGGGCACACTCCCATAGAAGGCTGACGCCTGAATGGCGGCTATCAGCCGGCATGCTCCGTCCGGTGAGTGGGAGAACCGGAGGCCCAACTTCCCCAAATGGGGAGGGCGGGGCGCTTTTTAAGGCTGGCAACGCTTCTGTGACCCCGCGGGTGTTGCAGTTGTCTATGGGCGACGGTGATCACTTTAATATCACGTGAGCCTCCTGCTCGTTTACCTCCTTCTCACATAAAAAAAAAACCAATGCATCTATCGCCACCGAAGAGTGTTCATCCCCATGCCTTGGAGTCCAAAATTTCGAGTACTGTATGCTTCAAGAAAATTTTTCTCCCACGTATTCTAAGATTGTGGAATGATCTCCCTGCCGTTGATTTCCCCAAAGACTACAACATGGAGTTTTTCAAGAAAGGGGTTAAAAGATTCATTCAAGATCGGCGCGTCCATAGGCTGCGATGACCGCTGACCATCAGGAAGGCCGCAAGCCTGTTTGGCAGCTTTTACATATATAAAGAATACTTTCATCTAAGTAACTTTTACATTTAAACAGTTATATCGCCGGCACGTCATACCTTTTTTTTTATGAAAGAGGAAGGCAAACGAGCATGCGGGTCACGTGATGTTAGGTGATCACTGCCACCTATAGACACCTGCCAAACCCGGGAGTCACAGAAGCGTTGCCGGCCTTTTCACCTACCCATGCATTGTACCATCAGCATGTGAACATGACGCGACACACGATCGCCCAAACACAAAAGATTTATTTCAATACGAAAGCGTACAAAAAAAAGGAAAATTTATACATTCATTTCAATAAACGGCGTTATTAACGCCAGTAGCTATTGTGTGACACCATAATTACACAATTCAATACATTTGCATTCGAGGTAAAAAGCGTCTGAATAAGACCGCAGTTAGTCACCACTATAATTTGAACCACCCTTTTGGTAGTTACAAACAGATATCCACCGTAGTTTTGATTGTGCTATGGTTGTGGAGAGTCTTCGAGGAGTGGTCGGTGTGTATGAATTATTCACCCGAATAATTATAATTAGTATTCGAAGCGAGGCGGAGGACGTGTCGCGCCCGCACGTGTGAATTTGAAGTGAAAAAAAGGTGAGATGTGGATTGATGGTTGGGATTACTTTTGCCCTTTTTAGATCTAAAGTAAGACGTTTTTTCAACAGTAGTCCCACAACAGTACATTCGAATATTGTAGGACATTAAATGTTAAAAAAAGGTATATTTTGTTGAAATAATTTTCATATGAATACAAATTGATGAATGTGGAGAAAGCGAAGGATGTATCTCTTTTTTTTATGACAGAGTTAAGGCAAACGAGCAGTCGGGTCACGTGATGTTAAGTAATCACCGCCGCCCATAGACACCTGCATCACCCGGGGGGCCACAGGAGCGTTGCCAGCCTTTAAACTGTCCTCGAGACTGTAATTAAGACTACTGAGCAACAAGGAAGACATTCCATATAGCTACATATAGAATTTTACAACTGGTCTACCCCAACATGAATGTCATATAATAAAGTAGACCATCAAGATCTATCATTTGTTTAACGCTATCATAATAAAAGTGATAAGAGCCTCTGACGACAGTTACTGCAGTGGAAACACCTCCTTTGTTTAAAGTTGAATTAAATAATAAATATTTTAATCCTGTTGGACTTCTCTTATAAACTTTAAGTACATACATAGTACATGCTAAAGTATCTCTTTTGTAATTAAACCGAAGATCACTTTTAATAAGAGAGAGTTTAATGAAGGAAACTAAATTAAAAAATAGTCATGTCGTCACATCATAATTATCACGTGATCTAGATGTCAACGCTTTCTGTCAACGCTGAATTTTGACGGCTTTTGTAGATAGGAAAAGACACGTTGCTAACTAACGCAGTATTTACTCATGGTTGTGTTATAATCATTAGTCAATACCCATAAACAGAATCCATAACAACTGTCAATCGTTTACCTCCTTTACGTAATGGTTTATGCCTACTCTTTAGTACTTCTGGGTTTGCGCCCCGGTCAGATCACCACGAAAAATGATCTTTTTGTTATGTTTGTCTTTTATTGTATCTTTGTGTTAGTATTCCATAACACAAGGGTTGAATTAACTTTAGGACTAATTCAATATGTGTGGAATATCAAATATTATACAGGACAACTAACTCAGTATTGTGCAATGCTTTTTTTTATGTCAGAGGGAGACGAACGAGCAGGCGGGTAATGAGATGTTAAGTGATCACCGCTGCCCATAGACAACTGCAACACCCGTGGGGTTACAGAAGCGTTGCCGGCCTGTAAAAAACCTGAAGTTGGGCCCACGGCTCTCCCACTCACCGGACGAAGCATGACGGCGGATGACCGCCACTCAGGCGTCGGTCTTCTGTGGGAGTGTGGTACTTCCCCGGACGAGCCGGCCTACAGGCTAAAAAGAAGCCTGTAGCTGGCTCCACACCACTACAAGTAGTAGCTCTAAAGAAATAACACTAAAGAAATAACAAGCTTATATTAACGTGGAATTTTTTGTGTTATGCATAATTCACAAAAACTTGGGAACTTCATATTAAATATGTATAAAGATTAACTCGTTATTAAAAATAAACTTGATCAAACATTATGAAATCTGGTTAGTTACTGACTACGTGGGGATGAAATGGAAAATTCCTATGTAATTCTGGTAGTAAATGTTATCACACAATGCAAATATCATCGCTGTAAATAGATCCTACAATAAAGCTTTATACAAACAATATTATACAGTATTAGAGTCTTATCTTGGAAACTAAAAGAACTAAATAATATATATAATGTTGCAATGAATATTTTAATTCATTCAATCTTAAGACTTTAAACAATAATCATTTATCATAGAGTTTAGAAGATCTACAAAACAGTGTACACAAAGTGCAAACACAAAAAAAATGGCAGTAGATGACATAAAAATGGAAACACGATGTGAAGAATTTGTTAAAGATAGAAATCCAGTTGAAAACGAAACCAAGACAACTAACAATGAAGATAATGTTGACTTTGATGAATTACTATCATCAGCTGGAAAATTGGGAACATACCAGGTGGTACTTTTCTTTTCCACATTTCCATTCTACTTATTCGGAGTATTTGTTTATTTTGGTCAACTCTTTATGACCGAAGTATCACCAAATCATTGGTGTTGGGTTCCAGAATTGGAGAACATGACAGAGACAGACCGAAGAAATTTAGCCATTCCAGTTGACCAAAACGCTCGCTTTGGATATTCCCAATGCAAGGTATATGCTGCAAACTGGTCTGAAGTGATAGCAACTGGGATAAAACCAGATGAATCTTGGGGTACCATACCATGTCAACATGGCTGGGAGTTTAACAAAAGCGAGATCCCTTACCCGACCATATCAAGCGAACTCGGTTGGGTGTGTGATAAAAATAGCTATCAAGCTTCAGCGCAATCAATTTTCTTCATTGGTTGCATTATTGGAGGCTTTATTCTTGGGTGGGTGTCTGATCGCTTCGGGAGATTACCGGCGCTTATTATCGGCAATCTGATAGGATGCATCGCAGGACTAGTGAGCACATTTGCGAGAAACTTCATTGAATTTTCTATATGCAGATTCTTTACTGGAATGGCATATGACAACTGCATGATGATGGCTTATCTTATAGTACTAGAATATGTAGCACCACAATATAGATCCTTATTGTCAAATATGGCATTTGCATTATTTTATGCAGCATCAGCTGTAGTGATGCCTTGGATAATGTTAGCTAGTGGGCATTGGCAAACTATTTCTTTAGTCACAAGTGTACCTCTGTGCCTTGCCATCTTGTCTCCATTTTTTATACCAGAGAGTCCAAGATGGTTGCTGTCAAAAGGGCGCATAGATGAAACTGTTGAGAAAGTATTAAGTATAAGTCGAATTAACAAGAAAGAAATACCGTCGAAACTAATAGAACAATTTAAGAGATCTGCATCAAATATGAAAATAGAGGAAAAAAAAAGTTGCATAGAATTGCTGAAGAGACCATCAATCAGAGTTATGTTTATTGCCATGTGCATAGTATATATGTGCTGCATGACTGTATTCGATGGGTTAATCAGATGTATAAAGCAATTGGATTTCGATTACTTCTTATCATTTTCTCTCGTCTCATTTACCGAGTTCCCATCGTTAGTATTAACTGCTTTTATTTTAGACTGGACGGGAAGAAGATGGTTGTCAGTGGTTACGATGATGCTGTGTTGTGTGTTTTGTATTTTGATAGTTACGATTAGTAGTGGGATAGCATCTGTGGTGTTTGCTGTTATAGCGAGATTTTGCGTGAACATAGCATGCAGTGCGGCCATGCAGTGGGCAGCTGAGATTTTGCCAGTAAGTGTGAGAGGATCTGGTGTATCAGTAGTGCATATCTGTGGATATATCGGCACAGTTTTATCTCCATACATTGTATATTTAGAAACATATATTTACTGGCTGCCATTAGTGATGTTTGGTTGTATAGCGGCTTTTGGAGGGTTAATCAATTTATTGATACCAGAAACTGCAAATAAAAACTTGCCGCAAACGTTTGAAGACGCAGAGGCATTAGTGAAGACTTCAGGATTTTGGGAAATACCATTTTTAATGAAGAAAGAGAAGGATATTGACAGAGAAAACATTTAAAGTCGTTTAATCAATGTATCTGTAATTTAAATATATCTTTTACGGGTGTTGAACTTTTTATTTTATTTCATCTCTTTTTTTAAAGTTTGTTTTTCAATGAACATTATATTATCCCTTTTTTGTAACTTAAAATTATACACTATAATTATAGTAGTACATGTTAACATATTAAAAGGCAATTTTAAATCAAGAATAATAATTAAGAATTAATACTAAAAACACACTACACACTGAACAATTTATGGCAGTACATTTACTAACTCGTAATAATATAACGAGTATTCTAATCAATTTATTCCCCAACAAAAATGATGTTATAATGAACTTGATTTTTACATAAAGGTTATTGGATATAATTACCAACTGACAATCTCCAACTTAAATAAAAAACTTTTTATTTATACATAACAATAAATCTATGAGGCCAGGAGTATTGTCTCCTAAACCATTAGATGGCTCTTCAACATTGTGTATGACTTTCAAACTATCGAAGTGAATAAACGAAAATAGCAACCCTAATCTTTATCCTTATGGAAAATAAAATCTATCCAAGTGCTAGGATCTAAACTTAAAACTAAAACCACTATAACTAAGATATCAAACTGTCATTTGTCACAAATTATGTACAGGAATATAAACTTTATTATCTACCAAATAGAGCCTGTATGAGCTTGTTTTATTAAGAGAAAAAATGTATCAAATATAGCCCTGTTAACGTTTATTTACTAGGCAATTTAATTTTTGTACAATTATGATATCACGTGAAACTTATCTCACGTACTATTTGTACATGATAACATTTAATTTTATGACAAGTCTATTTTAGTTTCATAATACGATCATAACTGTATGTCACAATGATATCTTTTTTTATGTTGGAGGGAGGCAAACGAGCATGCGGGGCATATGATGTTAAGTGATCACCTCCACCCATAGACAACTGCAACACCCGCGGGGTCACAGGAGCGTCGTCGGCCTATAAAAACCCTCACCCTTCCCAAATGGGGAGGACGGGGAAGTTGGGCCTTCGGCTCTCCCACTCACCGGATGGAGCATGGCGACTGATAGCCGCCATTCAGGCATCGGTCTTCTGTGGGAGTGTGGTACTTCCCCGGAGTAGCCGGTCCATTCATGTAGGCTCATACCCCTAATCATTTGGAGAACGTTATTGTATATACACCACGCGTTTCGCCCGGGTAAATGATCCTAGGTAAAGGTCACACCCACCACGATGTAATATTATAAATAGACAATACAAAAAATGACCATTTACGAATAACTAGCCAGCCTTGCCCACTTCGTTGGGCATTAAAATATAGCACTCCTGAATAGTGTAGCTTTCTGATTGTGAAAGAATTTTCATGACTGGTTCAGTATTTCCAACAATTAGCAAACAAACAAGCAATCAAAGTTACAAATTTTGCCTCTATAATATTAGTATAAATGAATAGAGAAAATAAAAATTGGCATACACATTGCATACGTATGAAAATACCTTTTTCCCATATTTTTTGACATACCTCCTACGCTTCCTCCACATTCATCAATCTTTTCATGCACGCTTGTCAGTTAAGTATACTTCACATACACAGAAATTATATTGTTTTTGCTTTCATCATCTGCCTGCCCTGCTCCCATATTATTTGGGGTCGGCGCAGTATGTCTTATTCTTCCATACTCTTCTGTCACTCGTCAAAAGGTCATTCACACCCTTTTCCCTCATATCCTGGCGTGTGAATTAGTAGTGTAGTGTGGAGTATGTATGTATGATACTGGATGTATCACAGGTACATGCATGCATATTTCATGCGATGTATTGTAGATTTATTATGTGGTATTATGAAAAGTGTGTTTGTAAATAATGCCTAATAATTTTTCTATATAATATTTTTGTAACAGTTATTGCGCTGATTTCTTCGATATCGGTTATGCACATTGTGAAAGACAGGTAAACCTGTTATTGGCTTTATCATTGTTGATTATGATAGTAATTAAGAATCGTTGTGCTGTTGGTTTTCTAAATAAATAAATAAATCCTTCTTCACACAGTCTATCCATTTTTTCTTTGGTTCACCTCTCCCCTTCCGTCCATCAACATTCATATTCCTTACTCTCTTACAAATATGCGTTTCATACCTCCTTATAACAGTAAATAAGTATAATTAAGATGTGATAGAATAAATGTATAGTGTCGTCATCATCTTTATTAGTTATCTTGTCTCTTGTCGCTGCGATTTCCTCAATTTATTTCTTTCCATTATTTTACTCTTATACTTTTACATAAGGTATCTACGAAGCAAAGTTTAGTGTTCTCTTTCGCAGGAATTTTGTGATAAAAACTACTTCTATGCTATTCTAGGTTGCCTGTGTACGAAATCTCTAAGATTTCTATATTCATACAATATAATTCCTTCTCAGCGCAAAATGCCATTAATTCTTTGCCAAAATAGTACGTTAAAATTGCCTAAAATATATCAAATGTACATCATACTCTTAAATAACACCTTGCATTCGACACAGTGAATTGCGAAAGATTATCGATCTTACGGGGAAAGTTTCTCACAGCAATTATCCTATCGCTACCATCTTATATAAGGCTACCAAAGTCAATAAAAGATACATTCGGAAAGCGAATTGCCATCGGGCAGTACGTCATTTTGCGAACCAGAGTAATCAACATCCCTATATCCAATAATTGAACTAGGATCCGGCAGTACGTCATTTTGCGAAGCAGAGTAATCAACATCCCTACATCCAATAATTGAAGTAGGAAGTATATTTTTTCGTAATACTTTTCAGAAGTTAAAAATAATAATACATTGAGTAACATTATCCTCGTCGATATTTTTTCCATTCTATATTTAAAAAAATTATTTCTTTTTCATACAGACAGTCATTGGAGAGCGTTGAAAGGAAAAAAGCCACTTAGAACAAAGTGTGATTTTGATTTTGATTGCCCTGCCATTTTTCTCAAATAAAACGAGCACCACTTTGCTCGTTTTATTTGAGAAAAATATGGCAGGGCAAAATAATTATTTCATGAAATACGGATAAATTTTTATAAATATTTTTTTTGCATGGTAATCTTTTTTGAATGCCCGGTACAATAAAAAAGGAAAGATTTAAATCTACACTTTTTTTTATGTTAGAGGGAGGCAAACGAGCAGGCGGGTCACGAGATGTTAAGTGATCACCGCCGCCCATAGACAACTGCAACACCCGCGGGGTTACAGAAGCGTTGTCGGCTTATAAAATACCCCACCCTCCCCCCAAGTTAGGCCCCCGGCTCCCCCACTCACCGGACGGAGCACGACGGCTGATAACCGCCTCTCAGGCGTCGGTCTTCTTACTTAAAAAATGCTTTTCATTTTCTTCAATTTTTTTCTAACAAAGCGTTTCGCGTGTTTCTTCAATTTTTTGGGATTCATTCTTCTTACATCCCTGAGCCCTTCAGAAATTATTTCTCTATACAAGTCCATTTGAGTATCCATTATTTTCCTTTTAAATTTCAAATCCGATTTCATTTCGTTTAAAACAACTGCGTAGTCTGATAGAGTGTCGTCAAAACTCCGTGACCAACGGACTTTTTTCTGTTTGGGAACGAGTAATAATAATTGAGGGTTTCTGACAAAATTATCGTGTTCAATCAAACTTCCCTCTGAATAAGACTTGCCAAATATAGCTAGAAAATAAAACTAATTTTATTATAGTCGTAATTTACATGCAAACTTTTGAAAACTTTGCCGTTCAATCATCGATTTCCTGTGACTATGTCAGATATTTTAAAATGACTTGAAATATCTACTAATAAGTACTATAAAATACTTTGATATCTAATAAGTAAGTACTACGGTATGTGGTATGGAGCCACTACTTGTAGTGGTGTGGAGCCTGCTGCTTGCTTTGTTAGCCTGCAGCATAAATGGGCCAGCTCGTCCGGGGATGT
>JADGIL010014955.1:0-11781 GCA_020352625.1 Cactoblastis cactorum
GGGTGAAATAAGGGTTGTAAGTTAAATAGCATTACGTTAGATTATTTTGATAATGGTTTTAGAAACGTGTCAATAGATGGCGACACATGCGTTTTAAATATTATAAATGCGAAAGTTTGTGAGTAGGTCACTACTGAACCAATTACGATGAAATTTGGTATGTAGGTAGCTGAAGACCCAGAATAACATATAGGCTATTTTTTATCCCGGAGTTCTCGCGGGATTGATTCCTAATTGAATTTTATAGGGTTTCCACGCGGTCGACGTCGCGGGCGGCCTCTAGTGTTTAATATACCTTACATTTTTAGACGCAATATAATTTTATACGCTGTAAACTGTGGGCGTACATTTTACTGACGCACATATCCAAGTAACAGATCAATGTTACAGTTTCTCGTGTTAGGCACATATCCAATCATCTTTAATACACAAGCTATATTTATAAGAAGTAACTATAACCAGTATATTGTATATACATTATTAGCACAAATAGTATGAAATACTTTAAATTATAAAAGAGTAATTTATTCTATGGTTTAGTGCAATATATCATCAACGGAATTACGTATGTAATCTTCAAAACACAATTAAAAATAAAATTGGATTTACGTATATAAAACAAAGTCGCAATTTTCACAAAAAGAACTACTGGGTAGATTTAAATAAAATTTGGTAGAAGGTTAGTTTGTAACCTGGAATAGAATATCTTTTGTTTAAAAATTCCCATGGGAAGAAAACTTTAGAGTGCAGCTAATGTTAAAAAACTTGTTTTACTTTAAAATGCAGCTACCAAATACGGAATGTTTTCAATTTTTCTTTTTTTTAATTAAGTGTTATCAAGAAAATGTTGAGTTTTACAGCAGAAATTAACGTCGTAACTGCAGCTCCCTCGCACCGTCTCAGCTTTCCAATTATATCTTAGTTTAGCCAACTCATATAAAAGTTCTAACAACACGTGTCCTTAGCTACGCTTTAGATAAATGCTATTAAAGTTTTATATCTCCGTATATATTAGATCTTCGTGAGGTCATATAATTATCCAATATTTTCCGGTGTAAACTTTTAGACACAGTGTCGTCATCGAAATTATAACTTCAATAAATGTCCTGTAATATCCTGTAATAAGCAGAAACTTATTTAAATTAGAATAAAGGCAACTTGAAGTTATAAAAAAGACGATGTAGATCATATTCGACTTTATATCTATATGATATACAAACACAAAATTAATCAGTAAAATCATTTTCAGTTCATATCGCTTGTGAAGCTATAAATCATTTCAAGGTTAACAACTAATGTTTCAGCTGATATTTATGAATACAACTTAAGACACTGATCGATATGTATTTGCGTTCCAATTTTTTAAGTATCTAGTAGTAGTTAGTACTTCATCATCATCATCTATCGACATATTATTATCAATGTGATTTCGCTGATGCTTTATACAGTACCCGCATCACGACTGTAATTTACAGATCAGCCGATTGCTATTACTTTGTCAACTCCGATCAGCTATCGAACGCTGACCATCTGGTCTATAGAATAATCATGTTACAAACAATAATATATACTTCATTCTTAGCAGTCATAAGTATAAAATTCACTTTTACTACACCTTTCATCAGATTTACTTACAAAACATTTCTAAAATAGGCACCATTTTGGAATTTACATTGAAATAGTAAGAACGTTTGCTACAAGAACATTATACTGTTCAGTTTTTGCCAATTTAACGGCCATTATTATTATAATGTCAATATTAACTAGGTATTGTGAATAGTTTAGCTGATTACAATAATTGTTCACTCTGGTGCAATAATGCACTCCTTTGAAAGGTTCCCTCTGTTGTGCCTCTGTGCTCCGAGACTCGTCTGAAACTCGCGTCGATAAGCGACGTGGCAATAGGCATTGATGCTCACTGGGGTTTTCAATAGCAGTCTACCTTCTCCATTCTTTGATGTATAAAAGGATTAAAACTCTGAGAATTTTCAGTACGTGACGGGTTATTTTAAAGCGCGATGGTATTCTTCATGAGTGACCCAGTAAACGTTTTATCGGCACACGGATAGCCAATCTCGGCGTCCGTAGAATTTATTGAGCAATCATTAGTGCACAATAAAGGCAGATGGCTGGCTACGTTACGTCAAGCTCAACGTCGAATCCTAATTGACCTTTATCGGCCCGCTCCTTTAATAATGGCTCCTTTGAATGTCTGTCGGGCGGCTCTCACGTGGACCATTGTGCAGGAAGCATTGACGCTCCTTAGGGATTTGAGGGGATTTCTAGACATCGCTTTAGTCTGAGTAATAGTTTAGACTGTGTTGTGAAATGTTAACGGAGTTTGCTTGTCTAATGTATATCGTCTGTAAGAGATAACAATACTCAAGTTTGTCATTGCATATTGGATATTTATAGTTCTATGTAGAGTTTTACTCGGAGATAATTTATCTACTTATACATATAATAAAATAGTTATTTTATCTATACATATAATAAAATTGTAACTGAGCCAAGTCTGTACATGGGAGATATATAAGAAAAAATATATAGAGACTCTTTATAGGACCTTAGAAGACAATACGACTGTTTTTAGAATTTTTGTCTGTTTGTCTGTATGTTTGTACGCGCATCACACAAAACCTACCCAATTGATCTGGATGAAATTTGGCACAGCGATGGACTATGATCTAAATTAAAAGATAGGCTACTTTTTATCCCGGAAAAATGTACTATACCTGAGGGATAGAATTTATTGTAACTGAGCAAGGGGCTGACAAGTTATCATTGATCGGATGAAGTCGCTGGCGTTAGCTAAATTTGTAATATTTTTTAAAAATACAAAACTTAATATATATTGAATGAAAATATTTTTTTAATTTCTTCGCCACCAACAAATTATAGAATTAAAAACAGATATTTAACAGATAAGCTAACTAAGCACTCAGTGAAACCGGGATTCGGTGGTGCATATAAGAGAAATTAGCGAATCTGGCCGGCGCGGCGGAGGCGCTGGGGGCAGAATTAAGTCGAGAGTAACATTGTTATGACGGTAATGGCATATTACCGTTCGAGCCGGCATTTTGCGCGCCAGCTCTGCCTCGAAATTGAAGCGATTTTTCAGTGATGCGATTGCATCGGCGATCAGCGTTCTCGCTTTTATTATTCATGTCTTTACACTTTATGGAATTGCTCTTATAACATTTCTCGCCTTTATATCATAACGCATCTGTGTTTTATTTTCTATGCTTCTGTATAAAAACTTTTTAAATTTTTGCCACAAAAGAATAGGTTTTATGATCTTTTACAGATTATATAATATGCAACGTCTATACATAGGTATACTTATGATTTTTTTTATGTCAGAGGGAGGCAAACGAGCAGGCGGGTCATGAGATATTAAGTGATCACCGCCGCCCATAGACAACTACAACACCCGCGGGGTTATAGAAGCGTTGCCGGCTAAGAGTGTTGAGGGGGGCAGAGAAGTTGGGCATTTATTATTTATTTATGTTCTTATAAAACAGACATTCTTATATAACAGACATTCTGTAATGCATAATTTGAAACAAAGCTCAGCTTGCAGTCTTTGTACAAGTTAAAATTTTCACACATTCTAGAAAATAAGCCAAATCAGCAAATTTTGTTACTACCATCTGCTAACAACATTATATATGCACATATTAAATATTTTAGCAACATGAGAATGTGTTATGTGTCTCTAAGCTCTTCTATTTAGCTCATGGTCTATTTTGATATGAAATTAAAACGTAAAATTAATTCCTAAATTAATTTTTTTTATTAAGCGAATAAATCTTTAGAGTGTCAAAAAGTTGTATTATTGTATCATAGTATCCGTTATATTTCAACATATTTTATGTTGGGTGGGGCATTGCTGTGTATTTCATAAAGTAGAGTATATTTTCTGATTGATTTATTAACAAGATAAGCTTCATGTGTCTTCGGCTGGTGACAATCGTTTTGACAAGCACCGCCATTGCCCGCCAGACAACGGTCTCTCTGACTTCTGACATTTTATTATTTTTATGCTAATTTTCCCGGTCGGGCAGTACAGAAAATGATATTTTGTACGTCAAAATCCTCCATGTTAAAATATTGCTTTCGATCTTGTAGGTGTGCCTTTACAATAAATATCTCAGAGAAAACATGTACCATCGACATACATATAATAAACGACTAGTCTCACAATCTTCCTCTAGCCTCCTTAGTTTGAAATGGCTTCAACTTGCACACATTAAAACTTATTTTCTAATACACGATTCTGGAAATGGAAGTTTGTAGAAATAATAGTAGTTGTAATCTTTATTGCAGCGACGACGATATTTTGTTTGATTTTGGTCGGAAATGGAATATAGTTCTTTATTGTTGATCGAAGATAATTATTATTTTATTTCTCGTCCGTCTTTATCATAAAAGTAAATTTTAACCAAGCAGAGATAGATGGCACGGCCGAATAATTTTAATGGCGAGCTGACAGATTATTTCAGAAAATTAAATTTTAGCTCGTTGGACACAGACCATAAAGTTCCTGCTTACAAATCTGTTTGTTACGACATCGTAACGAGATTATGTTGCTTCGAAGATGTCGCCATGCCGTCATCATATCGCATGTTTTATTTTATTATTGTGCGCAATAAACCCTTTTTTATTCTCCAATGTCTTTATTTATATATATTTTAGTATATGTACATTTTTAAATAGATACGTTCTTAGTATATGCGATACATTACAATGGTATATTACAAATGGTTTTGACATGGGCATAATGGTTATAGCCGATTTATATTTATGAAAAAAATATGCATAAACACAGTGTATAGATTGTTGAATTCATATACCTTCGATTCCACCACATCTATAAAAATTTACAAAAAAAATCACACTGTATAATTCTATGCATTTTCGAAACAAGTACAAAATATTGTAAGGCGTTGTAAAGGGTATGTCGAATATATTTAATAACGTGTCGATATCCCCGACTTGGCCTAAGCCCAGTCGCCATTGTGAGTCGCATGGAGTCACGTGTGTGGGTCACGTGGGCCGGAGACGGCCACCACCGCCTCACGTGTTCACATCCACCCTAACTTTGTCTTACGGCTCTTATTTACCTACTACACTCCTTCAAGCGACCCTTCAATACAACGTGCCATGAAATCTTCCAAACTGAAAACTACGAAACTTATTTCCCAACTCACGTGCACGTTTTGATGAAAATTTCTAACACAGCTGACATCGTTTCGCAAAAATCTCTAGAAGTACACTTCTTTGGCTTCGCCCGCATACTTTTCAAGTGAAACCTGTGTAATTTTGTAAATAAATTAACAAGTTGAGATATTTTTGTTACTACTTTGATATTATTGTTGCAACTTTTCATGAATAGATAATATTTTAATACATTAAAAAATCTTAATATTAAGATACAACATAGAATTTCGAAATAATATAGTTGTTCGGCCTAACTGGTATAACAAAGCATCAAGAAAATATGTAGCCGAAATTAGAGATATGATTCCAATACGATGGCAATTGATCTCAAGTGATCGATTTATCAAATTTGTTTTAAAAGAAAATCTGTTTGTAACTCAGATACAGTTCCTGATTCCTGAAAACAAGTAATAAGTACTTAAACATACTTTAAAAAATGTAATAAAGAAAGAAAGAATATCAGAAGATATGGTGTTTGCCTCCCAGTGATAATTATCTTGAGATGACTTGAGAAAGTAGGCCACAGTTAATGGTGAATAGGCCCACCACAAATCTCCACCGCTATTTTTTTTAAGTCGCCCGAATACAAACAAGTAAAGAAGCGCATAGAAAATTAACTTATTATTACATACAGAAAGGAGAAGAAGAAATAATTTTATATATTTTATAGATATTAAGTGGTTTAGGAATCACATCATTCAAGTATTTTAATGATCTGTGCTATAAACGAATTTTTACATTTGAGGGAGCAAAGATTTTTTATAACAATTCACCGTTAAATAAAAAAAACAATATTTTAGTGTCTTTAAAAGTTAAAAACTAAGCTTTCTGGGCATTATTTTAAACTTAAAATAACATATAGGTAGTATTGTTATTCTTTGTTTTTAGGTGATGTTTTATTATTGTTATTTGCAGGTTGATCTGTTATTTATTAAGTGTGTGTGTAGTGTAGTATAGAACATTACTGTAAATGTATAATTAATTTTGATGTAAGTGGCATTGTGTCTTAATAAGAAGAAATTTCTTTAAACCAATAAATACACTCGTTGGGCAGTCATGAGACAGAGCAGGCGTGGTCCTGATAATCAGACAATCAGCTCGTTTGACCGTGAGGGGACAGCGGAGGCGCCTGCACTTGATAGACACTGTCCAACAACGTGGACATTTGAACAACCATTGTTTGGGGTAAATGGACCGAACTACACGTGAATTTCATTCAAATTAACGTTTTTCTGATTTAACTAAACATAAACATGTAATTGCAAGGTAATTTTTTTTATTTTATAGTAAAACGTACTATATACAGAAACTTGATATGATTTAATTTATACGCAATACCTTTTTGACATTTAATTTAATTAAAATAATCTCTACGGCCTGAAACAATATTTTAAAAACATTATAAATAAAAACAGAAATACTCATTTTACCGGGAATTCCCTCCTGCATTTCGACCACACTCATTATTTTGAGCTGACGTGGCAACATTAACTTTGAAATGCGGTTGCGAATTTCATTCAAGTCTCGCAATTAACTAGTTGGCTGATATAGTGCGTGCAGGGACAGCGGCCAATGTTAATATGGCAATAATAAATTTCGGTTTCCAACCGACTGACTGTCCTGGCGCGGTCCATTAAAAACACTCGATGAATTTAAATTATAATCCCACTAGGGACCCGCTCCGACTTTGTATGGCTCGACCTTCGTACTATCGAGAAGAAATCGTCTAATCACAGGATTCTGAAGCATCGCAAACCATCGCATTAAAAGATAAGACACGGGAAGCGAATTTTTTTTTTTGTATTATTTGGTTGATATACATACCTACATTTTTTATATCTCTATCATATTCTGATCGTCTGGTTTTCATAACAGGAATTGTCGGGTTAATTATTTGGTAAGGTTATTTAGCTATATAGCAGACTATTATTAGATGTTAATCTACGCATTATCTACCGATACATATGCACACGTCATCGGTCAAAGCATATGCGATAGGGCAAAGGTATACATATGTACGGTATGGTATATGTAGTGTAGGGTAATTATGTACCTAACTATTTTACTTATAATTAATTTTTAATATTTAAAAATATTGTCACAAAAATGTATAAATAAAATAAAATTTATTTTACGGTTTACAAGCACTAAACAACTACCGCGTAATCGTAACTACGTGAATACCCACAAAAAGTCGATTTTAACAACCAAAAAAAAATACATTTTACAATTTTTTTTTAAATAGTGGCATGCTGGCCAGTATTAATTACCCGCGGAAGCGATATACTATCTGGCATAATGTACGGTGTTAACATGAACAAAACGCGACCGCAACCACCGCTCGCTGACACTTATCCATGTATCTGGGTTTCATTATACGCCTAGGATATTTTTATTATCCCGGGTTAATCAGGCTTAGTTACAAAATAAAGAGCGGAATAGAAAAGAAACATGATCTTACCATATGTAAAATTAGTTTTAGAATACGTTTAGAAAACTTTAACGAAGTAACCACACACAAATGAATCTTTTTACAACCATTTCCAACAGTTTTTCCACCAATACTAAAAAATATACAGATTTTCTATTTACTCTGAAAACACAGCTGACTGAAACGTGTTCAATGTTACATAAATTTCTGTTCATCCATTATTTTGCAGCTTAGCGGTAACTGTGTATCCGTCCAACTAGATCTCTAATTAAAACTGCGTGCAGGGCTAATGACGTCGCTCTGTGAACATGACAACGCATAAATCCCAAGTAATGAACGCAGTGAGCGTTAAATAGGGCCGAGTCACTCAAATTGTCCACAATGCGATTATTCCATTACTGCAAAGCTGGCCGACCACATACAAGCTGAACTCAGCTCAACACAGCTCACGTGATACACGTGATGCCGACCCTAGGTGTAATGCCCACCCTCATTAACTATTCATTCGATGCTAAGAGCTAGCTTTCATTTCATGTTTCCTTAAATATCTTGTTACCCGGTACTAGACTAGATTGTTGTGTTGTTAAAAACTTAAGAAATAAATGCCTATAAAGATAAACGCAGTAGGCGATAGAACAAAAAAAATGTCTTATATGTAGTAAGTAATAAAGATATACTATAATCTCTAATAAATTCCATATAACTAGTTTCTAAGGCATCTCAAAATATTTAATCGCTAATGCACAAAATAGATGGGGAATAAAGTAATTTAATATCACAAATATTTAACGATTTAAGTTAACAACAATATCAGTGACAGCGGGAGCAATGGCCGTAATTATAACTTTAAAAGTTCCGCCTCAGAGTAAACAAATCTATTTAATCTATTCAACAAACTCACCACTTGATATTGTGGTAGTATATAATTATGTAATGTGATACTTTACCGATAAACATTTGTTAACTTACTTGATCCACGTTTTAAGATATTCGGGAGCTATTCCCGTAAGCTTTTTTGAACCGAATGTTATATCAGGATACAATGATATGTAATCAATCATAACTATTCTATATAATATAATATATTTACTTATATTCCGTTTTTAAATGGCCAGTATCATATCATTTACTTCAGTGGAGCAACAAATTTATTCAAAATATTACTGGCCACCGACATGAAACTTATATAGCATTTAAAAAAGAACTACCTTATTTTTTATTATTTCCCTCGAAATTGAAGCCTGAATATTTTTGTCGACAGCCTGAAGTCGGACCGCCACCCGTCGCAGTTGGACCCGTATGGCACGCGATACGTGCTCTCTCGCGCGCTAGAAGTGTGGGAGCAGGCCTCCAGGCTCACCTTCCGCGAAATAAACTCAGATGACGCTGACATAGTCGTGTCCTTTGCCAAGTAAGTCCTGCTTTTTATTCTTGCTTATGGCAATGCCCATTGCATCCCACGGTTCCCTCGAGGTAATCCGTTTGCTTCTAGTAAGGAAGAAGACGCAACTCTTCTTAATTGCATCTGACAGAAATAAATTTATATTTGTATGACGATAAAAGATTTCATTTTTTAAATCAAATCAAGCGGTAAGTTTTTTTTACAGTCAAAAATACAAACAACAAATATCTATGGAATTTGTATGACATACATAATTGAAAAGCGTTCTTATTATAGTTCTTATTTACGAAATGAACACATTAACCATGTGTTCGTTTCATTTATTTTAAGATTATATATTACTTAATATTCATAGAATATTTATCTTTAAATCAAGTCATAATTTAGATTCTCAGACAAATTACAAATTCCTAAATAAATATTCTTAGAATATTATCAAATATATATCGTTAAAATAGTCATTCTCATTGATATGCTCATTTTGCATTCTTAATGTTTTTTAATGTAGGTACATTTTGCTATAATAAGAACAATATTCGTTTATATATAGCATACAAATTCTACAGATATTTGTTTTTTTTACATATAATAAACGTAACATTTTACATTCAAAATGATGCCATCACAATGTTATTTTTATAATACATATCGCAGAGATTAGTACATTTAATAACAGTATATATATATATATAATTTGATTAGTTCTCATCTACTCTATGACAAGTTTAGTAACAAACCACTATCAACCTACTCATATACATATAAATATACAAACTGTGATTAACGTTTATACAAACTCGTATTTCAATTTGAAATCAAACGCAAAAGGGAATCAAATAAATGTTAGATTAGATCTGCAGAAAGTCCAAAATTCGTCAGTTGATATATTACGTTGATAATAAATAATAATCAAGTGCGGATTTAGAAGACCGTCCTATCCATTTTAAGGGGATTTGCGGTTCGTGCGAGCCCGCGGCCCTCGGAATAAAATGTCCGACACTGAAATTCTATTGTGAAATTCACACGAATGTATTTTTTGTTTAATCTTATTTTTTCATATCATTCCGGTTTTGTAAACCACTTTTCCAATTATATAACAAGATAACAATTACTTAGGCTACTTATAATAAGTGTATTATACTAGCATTTGCCCGCGGTTTCGCCCGCGTCAAATTCGGGAGCGTAGGTGTTTACTAAGAGGGGATTATGCAACATTCCCACGGTTCCACGGTCCAAAATTTATCAAAAACCTACATTCCTTAGCTTGCCAATTTAGTGATAAATCCTTTAATAAGTTCCTTTAATAGTATTCCTACATTTTTAATTGTTACCTTTTGTATTTTTAGTACAGTAGGTGAACTAAGGTAAATTTATTAAAATATTGAAACGTACTTAAAACGTATCCCACGATTGAGGACAATGTCTATTATTTAACCAAAAATACCAACGTAATTATATGTTAACAGAGTTCGAAGAACACGAATAGCGTTGGCACGGCCAAAGGGAGTAGATACAAGATTCACTTTCATTCTAAAGACGTGACTGGCTAGATTTACTATTACATTTATCTTACACGAGACTCGCCTACTGTTCGGCGTTACATAGTACTTTATACGTAGTAGTCCGGGATCTCGGTGCTTACTTTATTTCATTAATGTTTCATAAGGTTTTTCTTTCTATTTTTTGTTATTTTCTGTAGTGATATTACCAGAAATGCACCTATTTTCTCACCTAAAATTAAGAAGGCAAGAAACCAAAAAATCTATTATTATAGTAAGATTGAATAAGAAACAGGGACACATTTATTTTATCTGATAAATTCACTACACTAAGTGCAGTCGTATTATTCTACTATTAATCTTCATGTTACTCTTAACTACTTCTTTACAGATTACTTTCAAATTAAAAAAAAATATTTTAAATAACAAACTAAAACCCGACTGCAATGCTAATGACTGACTAAAAAGGAGATAATATGCTTTGTATATATTTAAAATAATTGCAAGCGGTAGATACAACGATGTCTCGTAGAAGTTTTAATAAGATTTAATACACTATGTATTGCATACGATTTAACTAAATTGTATAGCTTGTTTTTCTCTTTTCAGTCAGTCATTAGCATTTGCAGTCGGGTTTTTTGTTCTTCAAGCCGTTTAGGCCCTAGGAGGGAACATAGAAATTTACATACATACGCCCGAAAAACATAATCTCCTTCTGTCGCAGTCGGGTAATAAGTATACGTTTGACTATCTGTAATGTCTAATACCAAAGTTTTGTAAAGGGATAAACGTTGTACTTTATATATAAATCGCATTTAAAGTGCAACATGATAAAAAGTTTATTTAAAGCTAGGATTTGCAAAGACCAGTTATTCACAAATCAAAAAGGTCATCACTTAAACACAAAGTAAACCCCAGCAAGAAGATCCCATGTCACATGTAAATGTATGTACAGTTGTTCTCGCTGTCACCGGATGCGAAATTACCTGGAAAACTGTCTGTGACTGTACCTCATAGGGCGCAATCTTGTTGTTGTCTCTCGCAATAAAATACATGCTTATTTTTGCGGCTTCCCAGATCCAACGGCTAATATGAAGGGGAAAGTTACTTTGTTTCAGGAGTTGGTAGATGGACCAAACCTGTCTCTCCCAAGCATTGTAATGACAATATTTACGAGCGAAGAGGCATGGGTTGCAACCGTCTCCTTCTGTGAGGATGTCATGTCC
>JADGIL010014963.1:0-10383 GCA_020352625.1 Cactoblastis cactorum
TCAGATGTTGTCGTTGCCAACACTTGTGAATCACCTTATCTATAAAAAAACGCATCAAAGTCGTAGTTTATATAGGGCCGGATATAACTTAGTACCTAATAAAAACTACACAAAAATTGCATCACAAAAATATAATTAAAGCCCTATGAAGTGGGCCGGTCGGCTAGTGACTGATATAGATTCCGTCTGCCGAGACCGGGTAACTACTAGGACCGTTCAGGACGCCTCAAAGGCTTTTCATCCCTCCCATTCACGGCACAACAGGAACTGGCCCACTTTCGCACTTTTTATCAGCGTCGGAGCCAAATCATCCTGTAATGAGTGAATTTTTATAATGACCAGAAAAAAAGATTTTAATCGACTAAAAGAGGGAAATTAGTTTCTTTTACTTACGAATCTCCCTTACCCTTCCCTTTGGAATTCATTATTCTTCCGTTTTTTGGGTAAATGATAGCAATAAGTGGTATTTCAATTAACCTACAGTTTTTTTTATGACATTCGATCGTATTGCGGCGAAGAAAAGATCTGTATAATTTAAAAAGGAATTTATTTTAAAATTCTTTTGTTTTTAAACAAAAAAAATACTCCCGTTTTTACGTTTGCTTTCATAACTTTTATCTGTCTTTTTTCTAAACTCTTTTTACTGCCAGAGGTGACTTTCTGAAACATGCTTATTTATGAGTCGTTTTGTCGTAAAAATATGGAGAATGACGACTAAACATGTTTTGTATTGTTTTAGTGAAATAAGTTATACTTTTAATGTCATTGGATTCAAAAAGTACAAAAAATTACTTTATCCATGGAAATTATCTTTATGCTAAATTAATATCCATCTCAAAGCAATATCGATCCGCCTTAATTAATTTTTAACTAATTTGCCTAATGAATCTAATGCGGATAACCCCAGACTAACGACTTTACTAATTGTTAAACAAACATTTGTCTTACATTAGTTAAAAGTCCCTTGTTTTGGCTGTTCTATTAATTCTATCGAATACAAAAGGTTTTCTCAGGCAAAGGCCCTTATTTCGCACTTCAATGTTTGTTTATGGCACACGAGGTAAGGTGCTAAAATGTGTGCTATTTTATTCGCTTATTATTATGTTTGGTGCTCTTTATAATTAAATATTTCCCGGTCTACAGTTCAACAAAAATTATGCAAGCACGAACGTTGTAGCATCGTTTTTTTACCCGATTGCGGCAGAAGGAGGGTTATGTTTTTCGGACGTATGTATGTATGTAGATTTCTATGTTCCCTATTCCTATGTTCGAGTGGCACTGGGTACATAAAAAAAGCAAAATGGCGACTTTATGACGTCATAAAGTGAGGATGAAAAAAAATTTCCTCTTGAAACCCATCGAGTGGGGTATCAAAATGAATGCCCTTTAATGGCGATTCTAAATATATACATATCTAGCTGTTTTTATTACACATTTCGTACTAAAAAGTCTAAAATAAAAATAATTATTAAAAAAAATATCCGACATTAGCATTTGCAGTCGGATATATTTTTTTTTAATAATTATTTTTATTATGAAAGAGGGAAGCAAACGAGCATGCTCGTCCAGTGAGGGTGAGTGATCCCCGCCGCCCATAGACACCTGCAACACCCGGGGGATCACAGAAGCGTTGCCGGCATATAAGGGCCTTTATATGCTCTTTTCTTGAAGGTTCCGATATCGTACTGGTTCGAAATTATCGTTCAGTATAAACTATGGCAATTGAGAACTCAAATTGATTTACGGTTTATTAGCTAGAAAACACATTTTAAATTGTAATCTTTGATAATTAGGCTTAAAACTGTAACATACAACGACATTTTCTTATGTTAATAAATTTATTTCCAAATTATTGTACAACACGACAGCCAATGTAACTATCTTTTTACGTATCAGAGACCCAAAAGACTCCCTACGACAATCAATGAAATGATAAATGTGTTTGTATTCCCATGAATAGACATTTCTGCCTTAGAATATTGAATTGTATACAATCTGTCTGTGCAAAGAGACGCTCAATTCTTATCGGGTTGTATTTACTACTTTTGTAGGTTATGTAGTGTTGTGCAACGATACGTGAAATAAACACTATTAAATTTATTTGTTGTTATGGACTTAGAGGTTCCTTAAATATTATCGCCAGTGCAGTCTCTGGTATATAGGTGTAGCACTTTCTAACAACCAGAAACCTTACCGAATCACCTACTTTAGGGGTGATGTAGTGGACCACCCAAGTGGTGATGTGTCAGACGGGAAAAACACTCAGATGATGATGATTTTAGGTAGTCTACTAACTCGTATATAGTTGTTTTTAATAGGGCTCCGTACTCAAAGGGGCAATCATGAACTCTATAAATAAGACTTCACTAGCTGTCTGTTTGTCACCAGGATGTGTCTCATGAATTGCGAAAGTTAGGTTGAAATTTTCACGCAGCATTTCTGTTGTCGCGTCAAACAAATACCAAAACTAAACAACGCAAGTGACTTTTTTTGCTGTTTTTCATAGATAATGGTACGAAACTCTTCGCGTTCGAGTATGACTCGTATTTGGCTGGTTTTATTGATGTTTCATCACCGACGTTCTCTTTGTTATCTGTACTGCGAACACCTAATTTTGTGTATAATTTAATATGTTTAACTTTCTTGTTATTATTTGTTGTATTTAAAATACGTGTTGACAGAACACCGCAACAACGGATTATTTATTAAAAGTGAGGTTTAATATGCAAATTAATGATTATAAGCTGACATCGAAAATGTGGAACTTATTTTAGATAGCATAATGTAATCCCTATGTAAATGACACAGATTGGGAATTACAGAGTCAATTTTCAGATTAGCGTGATCACCAAATAATTATGCTTTGGATTTATTGATGCCATATTGATGTTATGTTGTGATTTAGGATATTTTAAATTTTTGGTATTATACTTAATTAAATAATATTATATAATATCATTTGATTTATCATTCATGGAATGATATAATAATCATTATAAATAATTATTATCTCATTTCGTAAAAATAATTAATATATTTTGTAAAAGTTTCAAAACCAATTCAAGTACACAAATAAGTAAATATAAATTACATTTTCTGTGATTTTTGTAAATATATATTATCTTACACAATTCTTCACTTATGCTTGCGTAAGAACATCATTTTATTAACTATTTTTATCTTTGCCCTTATCGTTTGACCTATACATATAGATATTTATATAGCCTTAATATCATACGAACGAGTCGCTTCTTTATTTTAAGTTTACTAGTCTGTCAATTCATATATCTACATATATAAAAATGTGATATCGATGTTGACGTAATCTGGCCATCATTATTCAATCCTATCTGCAATAGGCTAATCTAACAGCTTAATTTTTTCTCTAAACTGTAGCATAAGGAATGCTTATATTAAGCGAAAAACCCAGATCTTGATAAACTTTTAATAACGTAGAAAATTGGGAAAAATGAATCTTGTAAAAGAGCAATCGACCCCTAGAGCTACTATTATGTGTGTATGTGTTTAAACATTTTACAAAATAAGTAACGGAAACTTCTTTATCATTGGATATAAATACTCGTTGTCTTACTTAATTCTTAACGACTTTAAATCATTCCCTTAATACCTTAAAAATGTAGCCTTGGGAAGGTAAAAAGGGACATCGTTAGCTTCAATTTTATTCTACCTAAAGACAGTTTAATGTGCTTACCTAATCCCTTACAAATCAGTAAGGGTTTTCGTTCATTAGAATTCATTCCAAGCCCTTTAATAAGCGGTATCTTCAAATCGGGCACATTATATTTTTTGCCCTTGGTTTTAAAATTAGAAATACTTCGGAATGACGAAAAGAGCCATCAGCTGCGAGCGGTGGTGCGGAAAAAATTGACAAAAAACGGCAGGAGGGCCTCTACAGCCAATTATGTCGTCAGGGCTACATTGTGAGGTATCGTAAATATTTTGGGAGCTCAAATTAATGCGGCAATATACTTTATTTCGTCACGAGATTGATAATATTTTTTCCTTATAGCTGTCTATCGCGAATCCGGTTAATTGGGTTACATAATCAAGTATTGGAAAAGTGTAAAATAGATTAGCCCAACCCAATACTCGGACATCAAAAGCGATAGTCATTCAAATAAAAGCAAACAGTGAAGCATTTAGTACTTGAGTTTGCATGTACTACCTTAGACTTCATCGCTACTTCCAATTGAATTAGCGGATAGGTGGGATTGAGATCCAATGCACTCAATTCTTTCATTTAAAAAAAATCTAAGTTTTTCTGTGGTAACAATCTATACATATAATAAAATTGTAACTGAGCTATGGCTGTACACGGGAGATATTTAAAAAAAGATATGGGGGCTTTTTATAGGGCCTACAGAAACCAAAACGACTGTTTTTAGAATTTTTTTCTGTCTGTATGTTTGTACGCGCATCACACAATAGCTACCAAACGCTAGAATAAAAGATATGCTAATTTTCATCCCGGAAATGATATGTCACGAAACTTAATGTGGCCGAACAAATTTCATGCGAGCGAAGCCGCGGCCAAAAGCTTGTAATAAATATAAATAAATTAATAAAATATATAAGGACAAATCACAGTGATTGAGATAGCCCCAAACTATGTTCGAAACTTGTATTATGAGATAACGCTGTAATTGTCCAGCTTTACTGTCTCCACACAAAAAATATAACGTCAATCCGTTGCCTTTTTGATGTGAATAAAGGACAAACAACACATTTCCATTCATTATATATCGTTATAAGACCGTAAGAGGAGCTTTAGAAACCTTTTTTAAGAACCCAACTCTTAATACTTATGAGGATATAAGGAAACACAAGGGTACAGAAACAAAAATGGAATACAATGCGGGTTCAAACAGTATTATTTGTAATTCTGAGTAAAAGCCGGCCATCGAATTGATAACAAAACCGCCTTTTATCTAGATCTTTCTGTCGGAGGCACAAGCGGGCAGAGGTCAGCTTTCATGCTCTGTGGTAGTCTGTCTTGTCACTGATAAGGACGTCTAATATTACATTTGTTTTATCAAGGTTAAAAAAACTCAGAGTTTGGAATAGAAAATTATTATTTTAATTTTGAGAGATAGTTTCCAAATAATTATTGAGGGTAAAAATATCTATTGAGAAAATATGACATCTTTACTATTCTATTAATCCAAACCTACAATATTATATAATATATTTTAAAACATATTTCTTTAATCAAATATATTTTTAGTTTTCGTAACCACTCTGTATAAAGATGTGGCAGTTATCCTAATGATTGATAGAAATAGTGTATGTATTAGTACTATATAATCTATACTTGTATAGTACAGATTATATAATCTGTGGTCACAAGTCAAATTTAAAATAGTTATTTCAATAATATTTCGGACTGTACAAATCAACGCTGTCAGAAAATATTAACTACTGTAAAAATATTACGCAGCATTGTCCTAGAAATTGGACTTCAGAACACAACCCCTTTTGAAATAAAACGCTAGGAAAAATTACAAGGACAGATAAAATATCCTCGGAGACCATTTTGGGGATTAGGCTTGATAATTAATTACCATAAAATGTATATAAAACCCTGAAGTATTCGTGATAAGGCGGAGTGTACAGTCGACCGCTTAAACTATCCTACAGTCTTAATTATATAAGTATATTCTACATATATGGGAAAGTCTGTCCGTTTATCTATCTGTTATATTATCACGATTAACCGCTTCAACGATTTTGATGAATTTTGGGATGAAGATGGTTGGAGAGCCGGCGTTAAATAACAACCCCTAAAAGACCCTAAAACTCATCATTAGGGGATAATATTTTGTATGAAAACACAAAGTTATAAGTAGCTTCATTATGATAGTAGCTGTGATCAATAACAGCGAATTTGCAATGCAAGGATTTATAAAATAAGAGTGGATGGAAACACTGGAAAGGGTAGGCCCAGAAGAACTTATCTTAACCAAATAAAAGATATTCTTAGAAAAGGGCAGGTCAAAAGTACCCTTAACCGACGACCGTGTATGAAAAGATTGATGAATGTGGAGGAAGCGAAGAAAGTATGTCAGAACCGTAAAGAAAGTAGTCTCTGCCTACCCCTATGGGAAAAAGGCATGATTATATGTATGTATGAATTTGCAATAAAATTGTATAGGGCGATATGCTGTTGACTGTACGTTGGCAATGAGAGACGCCCCAAAGCTTCGTCCTACAAAGCGCAATATATCACAACTTGAGTTTAACCGACGCGACTACGGATGTGACTTTTTGTAACACAGCTCCGGAGGGGTTGAGTTCTAGATACACTTATATTTACAGTGAACTGTATACAACTGTGCCATCGTCTTTTCTAAAACATTACAGATAAATTAAAAGTAATCTGGTAGTTATTGAGACTCTTTTTAATCAACATTTATCTGATATATTATGAAATTCTCATAATTTTGTTTATACGTTACTCACATCGGTTGGTTTTTCTGTGGTTACTACAAATTAATATACTTCTAAGCTATTTAATATATGCAAAGAAACAGTGCCTGGTTTTGAAAAAAAAAAATGAAACACTGACATCTGCAACTTGTTGTCATGTTGACACTTGTAATGTTTGTTTTTTAATATTCTTTTACGACTCTGGACCTAGTCCTTACTAGCCAAAAGACATAAGTCAAGTGTGGACCGTAATCGTGACGTCACAATGTATTTATCAGATTTTTTTTCTTTAAAATAAATCGACAAAAAAATATATTATAATTTTTTTGTTTTTCTTTTTTGATACAGGGAAAATAACCGAGAAATGGTAATTTTTATTTTAGGGGTTCTGAAAAATCAAATGTTGTCAATTATCAGTTTACCTTTAATTTATAAGCTAAAACAATAATCAGTTTATGGTACCAAAATATATATTTTTCTAGTTTTTGAAGCGTTAGTTCCAGTACTTCTAAAATGTTTTATTATACAACTCAGCAACTTAGAAGCAAGGACAAACATGCATGCGGGCCTCCTGATGGTAAGCGGTCACTACTGTCTCTCATTGTTAAAAAAAATCACACTAATCCCTTGCTCCGTTTTGATGTGAAAGACGGACAAACAAATAAACAAACACACTTTCCCATTTATGATTAAGTAAGTATGGATTTTTCTAAATCTTGTTTTATTAAAATAAATATCGAATCATAAGTATGTAAATGAGGACCACAAAGTGTTGTTTTTCATTCCGGCAGCCCAGTGTCGGCGTCCAGGGACGTATTATCTCAATGCAGAATTTAAAAAATAATGTTATTGACCAAACATTGATGACAGTCGTTTATTCAAGGATGGTTCTTACGATCATGGAATATTAATAATAGGAAGGAATTTTTTGTTTGTTTTCCTTCTAAATATTGTATTAAATTTGCGACTTTTACATCTTCTTTAGCACTTAGTCATATTTATGACTTTATCACATATTGGTCAACAAAAAATTATTCTTACTCCGATATGCGTGTGTCTATAAAATTTATTTTGCAATTTTAGCCATAAAAATAGATTAATTAAAAAAGTGTTTGACAAAGGTCAAAAGGCATAGACACCATTCAACACAAATGCAATAAACATAAACTCTACTAACTGTTTTGACGTATCCCGAAAATGCAATATACAAGTTTTAATTCAATGAACGTCACACGCTAGAACCGTGCAAGTTTGACTTTAAAGTTACTAACTACAAACTGAGTTAGTGCACTCAGCTCAAATAAACTGACCTGAATACAACCCTGGCATCATCCAGATCAGTCGCTGCGAATAGATAACTAGTATTTTTTAAATTACTTTTTGCTACAAGCAGTACTGATTAGTATCAGATAACAATACGGGACCAACTGACGAGAGATATACATAGATAGTTATAAAAAATAACGTGGATTTATCACATGAGTACTTTTCGAGATTGACTTCCGGCTTTTCTTAGTTACCATGAGGTTTTATATGACTGGGAGTCTATTCGGGATCAGGTCCTTTACTACAAAGAATAAAAATCATTCCATCCCTGGCAATCAGTGTATAGAGGATAGTATATATAGGGGAATTCAATATTATTTTGTACTAGCTAAAACCCGCGACTTCGTCCGACCTATAATATCTTCTCAACCCCATGCTCGGTTACAATAAATTATATCTCTCGGGAACCGTACATGTTTCCGGGATAAAAAGTAGCCTATCTTTTATTCTAGGCAATAGTCCATCGTTGTGTCAAATTTCATCCAGATCCGTTCAGTAGTTTTTGTGTGATGCGAGTACAAACATACAGGCAGACAGACAAAAATTATAAAAACAATGGTTTTGGCTTTTATAGGCCCTATAAAGAGCCCCCTATATTTTTTTTCTTAAATATCTCCCATTTACAGACAAAGCTCAGTTACAATTTTACTATTTGTATAGATAACAAGGAATTAAATAAAAAAGAATTAAATAACCTCCGACACAATATAACAAAACACACGTCAAACTTACTCCTCTTTTTGCGCTAGAGGTTAAAATATAGCTAAGAACACTCTAGATTAAGTCACCTATCTAACTAAAAAAGAATTATACAAATCAGTCCATCCGCTTGGGAGCTATGATGCCACACACACACATCAAAATTATAACACCCCTCTTTTAGCGTCGAGGGTTAAAAATAAGAGTTATACAACTAATAAAACTCTTTTGCATAACAGCAACTGAAAAATAATTGTAGCTTAAAGGTTGTAACTCATATTTATTACAAATAATATTATCTTTCTCTAAAGATGTTATTTTCTGTTGTTGTCCCTCTCTTACTATATAAAACCCATGTTTTGTCAGTGTCTTTGTTCTGAATAAATACCTCATAGCGACCTTTTTGGCAATGTAAATGGAGCTAAGAGGTTTTGTCACTGCCATTTCGAGGTACTTAACTTAAAAATGTATATTTTTTAATTAAAAAGTCACAATGTTGCCAACTGAGCCATTATTCCATTTTAGACAAGTTCAATATAAACCACCTTTGTTAAAAGTTATGTTTAACTGTGAATAAAACAAATCTATACATATAATAAAATTATAACTGAGCTATGTCTGTACATGGGAGATATGGGAGATATTTAAGAAAAAAATATATAGGGGCTCTTTGTAGGGTTTATACAAGCCAAAACGATTGTTTTTAGAATTTTTGTCTGTCTGTCTGTATGTTTGTACGAGCATCATACAAAAACTACTAAACGGATCTGGATTAAATTTGTCACAGCGATGAACTGTCCTAGAAAAAAGATAGGCTAGGATGGAATAGGCTTTTTATCCCAGAAAAATGTACGGTTCCCGAGGGATATAATTTATTGTAACCGAGCAAGGGGTTGAAGAGATAGTCGCGGGTATTAGCTAGTAGACAATAATCTTGTTAGCAACTGACGTGCTCGGTGCACCCACAATGCAACCTCGGTGCATCCAATTATTACAGTTTGCTGTCAATTTTCGATAGCAGTCGTATAAATAATTCAATAAAACAACCAACAACACCACCAACAACAAATAAACCAATAAGCAACCAACACACTACGTAACAGAGATTTTAATAATTATTTCTTAAGTTTACACGAATATTAGACATTAAATAGAAACAAATTTAACGGATTTTATCGCGGTTTGATCACTACACACAAAGGAATTTATACTGTTTTAAGATTTTAGATTGATATTATTAACGATTTTCTTTATGTGTAACTATTTAAGTATTGAGCTCCGACGTTTCGGATACTTTTCAACATCCATCTTCACGGAAGACTGTGATTAAACCGCGATAAAATCCGTTAAATTTGTTTCATTTTAATAAAAAAACACTTTAAATTTTCTTAAAGCTCAAAATTCAGTCCTCATCCATAAAATCTTTTTGAAAATACATGAGATATGTATTGTCCACTGCTATGTCCAGGATGGGCTTATATTTACTTTCTGGGTAAATATTTAATGAATGGTTAAACATTGCATTCATTCAACAATTCCAAGCAGAAATCATCGTTAAAAATAAGAAAAATCAAATTATTCCCCATTTGGAGAGGTCAGGGGCTTTTTAAAGGCCGGCAACGCTTCTGTGACCCTGCGGGCAGTTGTTTATGAGCGGCGGTGATCACTTAACATCACGTTACCCGCCTGCTCGTTTGCCTCGCTCTTACATAAAAAAAAACTGACAACTTATGTTTTATTATACAAATAATATGATAAACTTTACAACAAGATTGGTATTCTGTAGAAATCCTTGCGGTAAATTTATTTAGGACGGTACGTTACGGAACTTATTTTTGTTTCAAAGTTTGGACTTGTTTGTGAATGTTGAATGTACAAATATTTTTATACGTGTTCTTTTGGTTTATTTTT
>JADGIL010014967.1:0-16261 GCA_020352625.1 Cactoblastis cactorum
GTAACGGTTAACGTACTTAACCGATACTCAGGAGGTCCCGGTTTCGATCCTCGGTTAGGTCATGATGGAAGATGACCTTTTTCTGATTGGCCTGGGTCTTGGATGTTTATCTATATATGTATGTATTATAAAATATGGTATCGTTGAGTTAGTATCCCATAATATAATACAAATCTCGAACTTAGTTTGGGGCTGACTCAATTTGTGTAATTTGTCCCTATATATTTATATTTATTTATTTATTATTTATATGTATACGTGTGTTTTACAAATCAATAAAAATATAATTCGAATATGTAATGGAAACAAGTATCAACTGTACCGACTCTACGTAAAAGTGGTTCTTGTAAACTAGTATAGTATATTTTTTGTAAATTTCTTTGTAAGTTTACTAACAATTTCTTGTAAATTTATTTTTCTTATTTTGTAAATATTAACAACAAATACGGCACTAGATATATTATACTACTAGACGTGATTGAAAACAAAGTTGCAGTCGGTACGTTTACGCGATCCATTCGTTGTCTTTGAGTTTGTTAATAAATATAATGTTTGCTTAATAAATATAAGAAAACACAAAAACATTACACTTGTAATGTTTTTTTTAACATTATTTTACGACTCTGGACCTAGTCCTTACTAGCCAAAAGACATATGTAAGTCTAGTGTGGACCGTAATCGTAACGTCACAATGTAATTTTCAGTTTTTATTTTTTTTTTTCTTCAAAATAAATCGACAAAGAAATATATTTTAATTTTTTTTTTTTGATACAGGGAACGATAACCGAGGAATGGTATTTTTTATTTCAGGGGTTCTAAAAAATGAAATGTTGTCAATTATAATCTGTACATTATCTACGAGAGACCATTACATAGGATAAAACTGAACCAGATGCTATGAAATGCCTACATTCAAAGACATTAAGGAGGGAGGACAGCGCTCGGAAGGCGGAATTAATAACAAAGAAATCCTACGTCTTGGGATTGCGAACTACGGATATTAGGCGCTGCAGCAGTTTGTATGATATACGAGTATACTGTAGTACTGTAATAATATATAAGAGTAAAACGCAATATGACCAACCAACACACATGCGATATAATATACGCACTAGAAATAGGTTACTTACAGTTTACAAGGTGTTTTATGGAAAGCAGTAAAATAAATATATAAAAAAGCGATCAAGTATGAGCATGACTCGTAGATTAATATTTTTCACATTTGAAAGAAACCGTAGACCGTAACCGCAGTATTTGAAACGGAAAAGGGTCATGAAGAAGGCTAGACAGACGAACAAAGAAGTGATCCTATATGTTGGTTACCAACTAAAAAAGCGAAAGTTATCGCCTCAGATTCGTTTCCTTATAAGTGACATAAAACATTCAGAAATATTTGCGTGGTAGTTCGACATTACTTTTTTTTTATAGTTTTTCATTTAATACATAAAATAAACGTTTTGCTCTAATTTAAAGTCGTTACAAATTACAATATATACAAATACAATTGTATTTTACTAAGTAGTAGGATTTCATATTAGAATTTTCGATCGCAAGTTACAGCCATACCAACGGCACTACTCCAAAAAAATGCGCATATAAATTAATAATAATTAAAAATAACAAATATGTATACAAATTAAGAAAGAATAATATATGAAAATTGGGTTACGATTCCTCTCGCTCATATACATACATATATAGTGGTTACCCAAAAATCCAAATACGATACCTTTAAAAAGACAATCGTAAATTCTTATTATTAAACATTGACTTATTATTAGATAATTAATATTAATGAAGATATATTTTTCTTCTTTCATGAATGTTTGACGATTGTTTGAGATTGACGTCAAGGAAAAACATCTGAGTAGGTGGTAATGGCGCCCATTTGGATGTGGTTGCGCGGAAAATTTCTATGCATACAAATAAATTCGAATACTAGATTTGCAACGAATATTTTTGTTTCAGCCACATCATTTTAAAGGTAACCTGCATAAATATATTTTTCTTTGCGAGTTCTCGAACATTATTATTTATTTTTAAAGCAAGGCTCTTAAGTTGGTGAAGTTCCTTCTCTTTTTTCCTCTCCATTAACCACTGTTTTACTTCTTGGTACTTAAGACCGGGGTTCGATCGAACCCAAGACCTCTCGGTTCAGTGGCATTTAACTATTGCCCAAAACGTCCATCAAAACTGGCACAGAAGCGTGAAAAATGGCGCGCAATATCTGTTTTCGCGCCATTTTCACAGTGAGAAATTGACAATAACGATGATCTGTGCGATTTGTCTGTATTTTGAAAAAAATGGTATACTGACCCTGATGATGACGTTCTCCATGTCCTTGGCAACGATCTTGCTCCAGTCGATGGTGTCGGTGTAGCACAGCCGGTCGTTGTGCTGGATGCGCACCCCACCGCGCATCACCCGCGTCAGCGAGCGCAGACCCAACGACTGAAACACAACAACATTGCATCATCTATACATATAATAAAATTGTAACTGTGCTGTGTACATGGGAGATATTTAAGAAAAACATATATATGGGCTCTTCATAGGACCTATAGAAGCTAAATCGATTGTTTTTAGAATTTTTGTCTGTCTGTCTGTATGTTGTACGTGCATCACACAAAAATTAGCGAACGGATCTGGATGAAATTTAGCACAGCGATGGGCTGTGATCTATATTATTATAAAAGATAGGTTACTTTTTATCCCGGAAAAATGCACGATTCCCGAGGGATATAATTTATTGTACCTGAGCAAGGGGCTGACAAGATATTACAGTATCTATTGGTCAGACGAAGTCGAGGGCATTAGCTAGTTAATTAATAAAACAGAATTATTGATCACAGTATTTGTAAAGATCGTTTTGTGTCATTTTATATTGGTATCTATCTATCTTTTTAGGGTCCCGTTGCCAAATGGCAAAAATGTAACTCTTATAGCTTCATGTCCGCCTGGCCGTCTGTCCGTATGTCAAAGTCGTCTTATTGGGAGGGTATTGGTAATATAAAATTTTAAAGTACCTAATTATATGCATTCACACGCTACAAAATTGTGCAATATGATTTTGAAATGGCCGTTTATTCCAACAAAATTCAAGCATTTCTTTAACTTTAATCTGTTTCAAAGCTTAGTATCTTTAACAACTGTATAAAAAATAATTTCAATTAATGTAGGATGATAAATCTATACTTATATGATAAAGCGGAAGAATACGTTTGCTTAACACGCTAAAACTCAACACTATCATGGACTGATTAATATTTATCTGAATACATATTGTCCGTGATTGTGTTGAGTCATCTATCTCTATATTCATAGATAGCACTTGGAGACACTTCGAAAATATATAAGACAGTTATTACAAGATGTAAGCTTGTGATTGACTAATTTACACTATTTTGGCAAAATATTAGTTAACAAGACTTGCCTCCATTTCCTCGTTGTCATAAATAACGATAGCATAGTCCCTGTACAGTCTCATGCCCCGAACGACTGTCAGATTCGGAAATAAGTCACCGAGGTTGCGAACGCCCTTCACTCTGGAAACAGAAATATCTTATGCAGTTTTGAATTATGATTATGGGTAATGCTTTATTAACCGATACATACCGTATCACATTCAAATTACCTATCCTGGCAAATTAAGTGATCAAATTCAGTATGTTAATAATGATAGACAAAACAAGAGTTCATCATCTAATAGTCTAATAATAATAATAATATTATGTCGAATAAAAAAATATACAAGAAATATGTAATAGGTTTTTTTTTAATAGAAGGAAGCTCACAAACAGGTTCTCGAAAATTCATATTTTTAGTGTTACAACAACAGCAGGTTAATTTTACATATACTAGTTTGCACTAAACTTAATAATTTCCTAGTATTTTGCTTGTACTAAATTTTACACATGTAGGTGTACCTTAAGTAATCACTTTGGTTTATGTATTCGATAAATTAAAAAATAAATCCATACTAATATTATAAATGGGAAAGTGTGTCTATTTGTTTGTCCGACTTTCACGTCAAAACGGGGCAATGTATGTAGATATACATAGTTGAAGGAGCTGGAGAGTGACACGGGCTACTTTTTTCACTTTATAATCCCTCCCACCACGGAGAACATCAAAAAAAATATATAATAACAATACCTATAAATCTTGATGTAGTCAGTGACCTCCCTAAGCTCTGGGAAGCTAACGTTCTTGAAGGTGTCCTTGTCGGCTTTCTCCATGAGCACAATGCTCAACTGGCCCTCAATTACGCGGCAGCCGCGCAGCTTGTTGATCATGTTCTCAGGAAAGTTCCTGATATCCATCGACGAGCATACTGTAAAAAACAATCAGCTGTCAGATTTCTAGATCCACAATGCACGATTATATCAGTAAGTAAATCAAAACTTGATTAAAGTTGGAGGCTTGTATAATGGAATACCAACTCAACAATGATATATTTTATTTTGTTATAAATACTATATAGATATAAACATTAAACATCCAAGACCCAGGCTAATCAGAAATATACCATTTTCTATCAAAGAACTGACCGAACCCAGGACCTCTAAGTTGAGAGCTAAGGACTTTACTACTGCGCCAGCGATGATTTATGATTAGGAATATATTTACCAAAGAAATGGCTTTAGGCTATGAATGCAAAAATATATTGTAAGATTTTAGCAATAAGTACGATACATAAGATAATATATCCAGTATCATCCAGTCATTACGATAAAAATAGATAAATAAATACCATATAATTATTCGAGGATAATTAATTACATAAAAAGCAAATAAATATGTATAATATGTTCATGTGAAGGAAAAGCATACTCATATGCAAAATATATAATGAACTGCTCGGATGCTTTTAAATGCGGGACATAACATTGATATATTATTTATACAAGTTTTAATATTAGGGGCCAGGGCCGTCTATTCAAACTGGTGACTCGTACGCAAACCTACTTAAATTAGATACGCGAATACAATTATGAATGAGCAATGACAAGGCATATGACGAGAAAGCAAAGACCGGTTGTTTTCCATTTTAATATGTGAGCAAAAAGTTAATATATGCAAAAAAATATGATATATATTATGCAGTTAACGCGTCAGACATATTTAATTTCGATAGGCGATTAGGTTCAATTTCCACCAGTGCTGAGCACAGTGACGTGCCAAGCTATGTTTTGATCATCAAGATAATTATTATGTGCATGGTTTAAATTAACCTACAGAATTTCGTAATTCGCCGGACATGTTTATATAACGATGGCTCTTACGTTTTATGACCCGTAATATCAACCATCAAATCAAACTCTACAAACTCATATATTATTAAGAAACATCAGGAAAAATTTGGTAATTTTGACAGTTTATATCTTTTTGGAAAACGTGATTTTGGAAAAGAACCTGTTTAGTGTAAAAATAAGTCAAATCCAATTTCAATTCCAATTATAAAATTTTAAAAATAATAAATTTAAAAGTCGTGTTATCATTGTTTCAAAGATAATCATAAAAAAAACACATACATATGTAAACACTGAATGTCGGATGACGATAGACAATGTTACGTCACGGAACTTTTACTAGGCCTACCATACAGTAATGTACCACAATGTAATGTACTACTTGTACTAATAAAACCATTTCAAAGTGAAGTTTCTAAAACAATTTAATAAATCATCAGGATAATTAAAGATATTGAGATATAAAAATGAACAAAAAAATCTTTAAGTTGAACTCTTATAGTTTTTTATATCAGCATAACTTAAGATTCTTTTGTACAAATTACATAAAATAACTCTTAATGACAAATCGACATCCACGCGAGCGGAGCCACAGGCAAAAGCTAGTATGTATAATATATCCTCAAAATACGCGTATATACACTGCAAATGTATACTTTAATAGGGATAAATTGAATTGTTATTGTTTTCGCGGACTAGTCAATCGTTTGCCGCGTTAATGGCCTCCCGGGAAGCAATTCGGAATGGGACCACATGGGATTGCGATAATTGATTAATTTGTTATTTGTCATTAACTTGCTTAATAAGTGATATGATTACCGTCATTTTCTTGCGAATTATATTAATTAAAATATATTAATACTATAAATGCAAAAGTGAATTTGTAACTTTAACACGCTTTATCTACTCGACCAGTCTTCGTGGAATTTCGTATACAATTAATTATAAACCAACGCGGGAAAACCTGGGGGTAAATTTTTTTGTCTCAAATATGTAGGTAATCACAAACACAAATTAAACATCATGACTAGGTTTCAAATCATTACACTAGTCTGCACAACGTACAAACAACAACATGCACTGACTGCAGTTCATAGTCGAGAGCGTTACTTCCAGCAATATTTTGTACATATAAGATGTCAAGGGCAAAATATGTACAAAAACAGCGTAAGAAGATAAGGCGAGCCGCTAATTATATGTATAAGGAAATCGAAGAATCACGGAACATCACGATTCAAATGCATTCATCGTATTGACTGCTTGCACCGCACTCACGCCTCCTTGTAACGTATGTATATTATAGAACACTATAGAGAAAAAGGTAACTAAAAATGTTTAAAGCAGCACTTGCAAAATGCAACATGAGATTGCACTATCAGTAAGAACGCAAGCTTCACAATCGCCTGCTAATGCAGCGGCGGTGCATCGCCATGCAAATGAACTCGTCGCATCGCCCGCCCCCACCCGCGGTCACTACTCACTCAACCGCAAAGTATTTATAGTATGGAATGTTATTGTACGCGACGACCCAGTGTCGTGTGTCTTCATCGATTTAATATTTCATCATTGTTATGTTCCGATCGTCATTCATCAAGCGATAAATAATTGTTAAAAATTATTTAATATTTTATTTTATATTATATCTTATTAATTAATATATAACTTTTAATATTCATTACAATTATTAAAACAACTTCGGTCGGAAGCATTACTTCAAAGCATACAATGGTTACATATGAACAAGAAACTAAATTAAAATCGAAGAACATTTACAAAAGTCAAATGTAGTACTTTATGTTTGGTACGTATTACATCGATAACGATTTATGGCTTTCACATCACTTGAGTGAGCCTGCACTGCAAGTACCTACGGAACAAAATATTGAACGCGAGGCGTGCGCTCCCCGCCCCTCATCTGGCGCTTACTACGCGCTACTACAGCCTCCGCCCCTACACCCGCGCCTCCTGCCGCCGACGCATGCAGCCAGAACAAGCTCCAACATTCCAGAATGAAAATGTGTCGCTGACCTTTCTGTCCACACCAAACTTTTTTATTTCTGGGTCTGAGTCGGTGATCTAAATCAGTCATTGGCGATGTACGTCCCTACTGAAGAATTCGAGAAGACATACGTGCATTAAAGGATTTTTCTGGCAATACTTTGAAATACAAGATAAACTTATATATTTTATAGATTGGCCATGTTAAGTATAGGAGCCCATAAATAGTGCAGTAGGGCGCAGTCTAGATGCAACGTAGTGCATGTTAGTAACAGGCAGAGATGCGCGCGCACGATGTTCACGCGTACTCCGTCACTATTTCCGGCAGTGCACGCATTATGTGCGCGCGTGACTCATTGCACTTTCACTGCAAATAGTACCGGTTGTCTGATGGACTCACAACTAACTGTAGCTGCCACCGCTTCAACGTAGCCGCTACGCTGGTATTCGTCGGGAGCGGTATAAACAAAAAGAATTCGATCCTCCGTAATGCCTTGGCTCCATTCGCGGTTTACTGAGCAAAACAATCGGAACGTGGGATTATTAAAAAATTTAGCGCTCTACATGCGGGCAATCTAGAGCGAGCTGTGAAACATGTCGTATTTCTAATGAAAAGTAATTGTGATCGTTACTGGTTATTGATTTGTAATCTCTTTTCTAATAGAGACGATCGCTATTTGGGATATTTGTTAGGCATAATAATCGAGTGCGGGCGTCGCGCTACGTTGATTTACATTTCCGGTTTGTGAATGAACATATCAATGGTCGACTCTCGCGCCCGACTCAATCACATGGCGTGTTCGACTACCAAGTATGTAGGTACAGTACATTTAACATAAAAAGTGAGATCAGAAGTAAGCCACATAATTTGTAAATTGTGTAAGTTCGCGTCTACTTCAATGAAATTTCACGAAGATTTTGTAATTTGTCTATTGTCATCAAGTCACCCACCCAGGCCATTGAAATCTAAGTGTCTCACTAATGTTAGTAACACTACTAATTATGGCGATTAAAATTTCAGTCGCCCTAATAAAATTATAAAAATATACATATAAAGAAGCATATTGTATTATTAATTACTACTAAGATAGGTAACTATTGCAAGTTACATGCGGTAAGCTTCTATAACTCTTTACTTTGTGAATGTCCAGTTCATCGACCAACTTTTCTCATTGTTGCCCATTTTTATCACGCTATTTGTAACAGAAAATTTCAATATTACCGATTTTTTTTACCTTATCTACGCGTTTGTTATTTCGAATTGATGACCTCCGTGGTGTAATGCTTAAACATACCTGACAGCTACTAAGGAGGTCCCGGGTACATTCCCTTGTCCCCCCCCGGTGATGGAAAATGATCTTTTTTCTGATTGTTTTGAATATTTGACGTTTATTTTTACATATGTATGTGGAATTGTTATTAGAAAAGGGCAGGTCAGTAGTACCCTTAGACGACGAGCGTGTATGAAAAGATTGATGAACGTGGAGGAAGCGAAGGAAGTATGTCAGGACCGTAGTAAGTGTAAAAATGTAGTTTCTGCCTACCCATATGGAAAAAGATGATCATATGTATTGTATGAATTTGTTATAACATATAATATCGTTAAGTTCGTATCCCAAAACAAAAGACAGAGCTTACTTTGGGCTGACTCAATCTGTGTTACATGTGTATATATATATATATGTGTGTGTATGTGTATATATAAATTTAACAATACCAAACATTAAGACCTAACCCAAATATTTTGTTTGGATCCAAAATCGCGCATAGTAAACGAATATATGGAATTTGCGTAATAAGAATTCGTTTGATTCTTTAAATATTTAATTCAATTACAATAGCATATCAAATAACATGCAACCTTGCACTTTCAAATTCGTACAAAACAAATAAATATATACACATATATGTATATATTTCACGTGGGAGCCTTAGTCATTCGTACATTTCATAAACTAGCCATGCGTCGCTACTTTATACATTAAAAAATCGTCGTCGTCCATATCTTTCTTATTCACTACTAGCTTTTACTCATGGCTTCACCCGCGTCAAGTTTAGGGGTTGATGGGATAGAAAGAGACAAAATAGTAACCTATGTCACTATCCAGCCCTTAGAACTATCTTCACATAAAAATTCTATGCTTCGTGTAACACTAATCCTATGCTTCGTGACGTGAAAGGCGGATAAAAAATATCCTAGTTTAGGTAGAAGATCCTGTTCTCTGAATCGTCACTGCTGAGGATGCAGCCGGAATAACGCTCGGATACATAAGTAAATATATAAAATTAATTAAAAAAAGTGGATCAAAATGAAGTCACTCGCACAATTGGTACAAGCGAATTTGACCCCCGACCTAACGCATCATCGCGAACGCGGCGCGCGGCGAGGAGGGCGGCGCGGGCGGCGGCAGACCTCAGTGCACAAGGAACAGCCGCGCCGCGACGTTTCTTAGTACTCGCCCTGAAGATAGCTTTCTGAATAGGTCGAAACGATCGTCGGCGTTACCGACTAAAATTAACGTGAGTATAGCCGTGTAAAAACACTAGTTATGTCTTCTCGCGTGACTTTCAATGATATAATTAATTTAAAAAAACTTATTAACAAGTCTTGAACGGTACCATCGAATTCCACGACCTTAGACAAAACCAAGCAATGGTCTCCGAGTCATCATCATCAAGACGTACAAGAACAAAACCGAAACTCACTTTGTACGTAATATGTAACATAAACGCTACGCAATTTGTTTGCATGTCTTCAATCTGTTCTGATTACGTTATCAAATATTGTGATACTTACTACTATTAGCTACTTAATGGAATTTGCTCAACATACATCTAAATGGATTGCCTTCTTATCCAGATTATCTTCACATTATATCTATGTATTTTTTCACTCTCAGTAGTATTACAATAGTTATGTAAGAACAACCTTCGTTTACACCTCATATTTTTTTACAGTTTTAAATCTGAATCTAATAAATAAAAAATATTCTAATTCATGTTGAACTTTATAAAAACATTCATTTAAATTATTTTCAGTCTAGCTGTATCTATACATAATAATAAAATTGTACCTAAGCTATGTGTGTACATGGGAGATATTTAAGAAAAAAATATATAGGGGCTCTTTATAGGACCTACAGAAGCCAAAACGATTGTTTTTAGAATTTTTTTCTGTCTGTCTGTCTGTCTGTCTGTCTGTCTGTCTGTACACCCAAAAACTACCGAACATATCTGGATGAAATTTGGCACAACGATGGTCTATAACCTAGAAAAAAAGATAGGCTACTTTTTATCCCGGAAAAATGTACGGTTCACGAGGTATCCCTCGTGATATTTTATGTATTGTAAATATTGTAAAATTTACGCTGACGAAGTTGCGGACATCAGCTAGTCCTAAATATATATTCAAAAATTAAACAATGGAATATTAATAGATTTTATGGTCGACTGAATTATTGTAACTGTTGAAATTAATCTTGTAGATATGTTACAATGTTACGACGTATACACGGGCATACAACGAACGCAGCGTAAACATTTCAAGATATTAAACCTTAAATCTTGTCAAGTTGATTCAATTTTGATAATTGTGTTTCAATAAACTACTCGTAAAGATCACTTTATGGTCGTAGGGCGCTAATTTTGTCACAACAATCTTGTAGCATGGTGAGAGAAACTGACATGGAAAACCACTTAAACTAATTTAACAAAGCTGAAGTGTTGTTGAATGAGAATATCTCTGGATCAATACATTGAAATAGTAGATATAATGTTTTTAACCCTCGACGGAAAAATAGGGGTGTATAAGATTGACGTATTTGTGTGTGTGTATGTAATTCTGTCTGCGGCATCACTCCCAAACGGATGAACCGATTCGGATAATTCTTTTTTTGTTAGAATGGCGATTTAATCGCCTCGATTATAATTGATTTAAATAAACGCCAAATGTCAATAAATGTCAGTGGGAAGATTGCATTAAACATTGTGTTCCATTTTTCCATTACACGTTGATTCTATCAATGTCAACTGTTTAGATTTGACAGTGACAGAAGCTTGCTTTTAGGAGTCGAATCTTTGTTTTTGAATTTGAACCCACAGATTACGTCGCAATCACATGACTTAAGATTCTCGCAGCTTTTTAAAAGTTAAACTTTGAAGACATTTTTTAAAGAGAATAAAGAATTTTACAAATATATAATTACAAAATAGATATATTATAAAGTAATAAACAATATGAGACAGTTTTTAAAAACTTGTCGAATACCCTATTGAAACTTAGTAAGTAAATAGATGTCTTCTGTTATGCGATAACTTTACAAAATTATAAACTACCAGAATTTAAAAAAATATGTTATAGATCTTAAGAAACACTTTGAAAAAAAATAAAAATAATTAAATCGATTTGAACAAGTCAACAGTAATTTTAGAAATATAGTACTCTTTCGGAACCGAAAATTATAACTTTGTTATTCAAACAAATACCATAAAATACCATGAAAATCAAAGTAATTTTTTTTATTTGAATAAGTTACAACACAAACATTCAGTCAAATATTATTTACTACTCTTAATATATGTATTATGTCTTATTTCTACGGAACCCTTAATATTTGAGTCAGACTTATACCTGGCAATTTTTTTTTAAATAATGGCACGGATCCCTTACTGCGTGAGTCCGACTGACACATGGCCGTTTATTTCTTGCCCGTCGACCACGTGGATAGCGTGGACTGTGTACACATGAGTCATGAGGCAATTACTTTCACAAGTCATACCTGACAATGACAATCCAATAGAATTGTTTTGACAGAAGCCTAAATAAAAACAGTTTTTTCGTAAGTTTTTCGTGATATAAAAATTGGAATCTTCGGCCTTCGGCAGTCGAATTAAGGAGAGGTTGTTGCCCCATCAGTAGAACTAAACACGTTATATGAGGCCATGAAACAAGCACACATACAGGTCATGGCATACTGCGTCAGAACGGAAACCGCGTTTGTGACGCAATAAATGAAAAAACCGTAGCTACACTATATATGTGAAAAAGAAAGCTTGGAGAGATCACTATATTCGCCTAGTATTTAAATTTGGCTGCGAATTTAGATTAGCTAGGTAGATATCAAATGTTTTTTGACTTATATAGTCATAAAGTCTAGGACATAATAGTCTAGATCAAATAGTGGGACTCGAAAATAATCAAAATCTTCCCTCTTCCATTTCGATGTCGACCCCAATAAAATGTATGTAAGTACATCATGTAAAAAACAGGATGGGATAGGCTTTCTGCAGACATTTATTCGGGGAATGTAATAAAAGTGGCGGCGCGTCGCGGTCCCGGCGCCCGTACGTGACTGGCCTGCCAACCGCTTCGGCCTGACAACTGGATCCACTCCTCTAAATCTTGTATGATATCGCCGTATTACCTTAGATTCTTAGATGGACCCAATTGAAGAATATGAAATAATTACCGAGAAAGCGGATAATATGTGTAAGGAATGAATGAATACAAATGAATCCTTTGATAAGAAAAAAGATAACGTATAACTGTCGCGTTGCGTAAATTTAAGGCTAAGTATACCTCTTTATAATCAGTATTATTTTTTTCTGTAGGAATTTTAGTAATCTACCAAAACATTACAATATTGGCTGGAAATCTCGGAGGATCTTGAACATAAATGTACGATTGCACATCACTAAATTCAGTCAGATAGGTGCATAATAAAATGTGTAGTATCTACATGATCATGCACGCTGCGAAACCGATGCCTACGCATACAAGCGAGTTAAGCTGCGAAACAATGAACTAGTCTTCACAACTATAGACAAATCTATAATATAATATTATAAAGCGGAATAGTTTGTATGTTTGTTGAGCGCTCTAATCTCAGGAATTACTGATTTAAGTAAATACTTTAGTGTTCGATAGTCGATTTATCGAGGAAGGCTTAAGCTACTATTTTATATATATTATACTACAATCGTACATAGTATTTATAAGGCATTTTAGTGGTCACCTCAAGCACGTTTATTTGTCGCACTATTTTCTTATTCTCTCGTAATGTTCTAGATAGGAAGACTTCACGCATGCGGAGTAGATAGCGTGGCAATGACATCCTAATCCGAAAAACCTACACCGTCCTATAAAAACAGACCACGCCCTGCCTAGAATATAATGACCGCTACAGACAAAATAAACCGCCTATCTGAACATTTTGATATTTAAGTAGAGGCCTGCCCTTCTTCTCGTTTTATATCGGGGTATCAAATTTTAGAGCAATTGAAACGTCGTACGATTGTATCAACAAATAAGTAAAAAGCTTTATTTTGTACAATCAAGCATGGGATCTTTTGGAAAGTAGTTATCGCTATTTTAAATAAATATCTTTACGACCTTTTTTAAAAAATCAATATTTTAAACACTAGGGTAGGGAGCTCATTTCACAGCCTCAGAGAACACTTACTTGGAGAAAGAACCTTCTTACCTCACTGTACATGGCATGATGCGATGGTCACTAGTAGCCGTTGATATCATAACAGCTCTTCGGAACAGTTCGTTTTCGTGAGAAAAGTAAATTTAAATTCTTGTTAACCAACGCTTAATTTTCAATATCAATGGAATCGTTTCCAGTTTGATTATATAAAAATTGGTAGATACCACGATGTCTCATAGATTGGTTTGTCCCGCCTGCAATTATTTAAAATATATACAAATTTAACGGATTTTATCGCGTGTGTAGTGCTAGTGATTAAACCGCGATAAAATCCGTTAAATTTGTTTCATTTCAATTCCATTTCAATATATACAAAGCTTGTTTTCCCCTTTTTAGTCAGTTATTAACATTTGCAGTCGGGTTCTTTTTAAATAATTATTTTTATTTTAGACTTTTTAGTATGATAAGTGTAATAACAACAGCAAGATATGTATATATTTAGAATCGCTATTGAAAACCCTTCATTTTGATACCCCACTCGATGGGATTTGGGGATTTTTTTTCATCATCAATTTATGACGTCATAAATTCGCCATTTTGCATTGTTTATATTTTTTATGTAGCCAGTGTCATTCGCACTGTCATGACGAATCCAATGATACATCATATGTTTAAATCCTTCAAGTCGCTTAGGCCCTAGGAGGGAACATAGAAATCTACATACATACATACGCCCGAAAAACATAACCCTCCTTCTGCCGCAGTCGGGTAAACAAAACACTATCTCATACCATTTTTCACAAAATAAAATTCACCCTTTAAGTTCGTCCCGTTTTTGTACTTATCGGAAAATAAATTTCTATACCTATCAATAGTTAGATGCGGTTAATTGTTTATCCATTTCTATTATTTTGAAGTTAATGACTTCTAATTAAGTCCATCTTATTATCGTTAGTTTTCATATGGAAGCTATTACTTGGGTAACAACTTTTTAGGGTGCGAGTAAAAAAAACTTATCTAACATAAACTTTAAACACATAAGGACATTTTAACAACTTTTATATTTTATTTCTATGAGAAAGCTTCTGAAAACGAAAATAACATTATTTTATCATTTAGTATTAACATTAAATAATAAGGGAAATGCAGTAATTACATCATCTAAACCCATAGCCATTTTTTAAACAATTTAGAATGAAAAAGTAACACCAATGTGGAACGAACTGCTTGCAGCGGTATTTCCGGACCAATACGACATCGGAACCCTCAAGAAAAGAGCGTATAAATCCCTTAAAGACCGGCAACGCTTCTGTAACCCCCAGGGTGTTGGAGATGTCTATGGGCGGCGGTGATTACTTAACATCACGTGAGCCGCCTGCTCGTTTGCCTCTCTCTGTCACAAAAAAAAAACAAATGTCCTACCTATATCATCCCATTTTACACCAGCGTATAATAATCTATCTGTATATGTGGTAAATAGTCCAATAGACAGAACATATCAGGCAATTGTCAAAATTGACGGTCATCACGGTATGCGACACGCCACGCGTTGACTCGTGGTTTTTAATTAATTTGATGAACGTAATAGACGTTAAATGTTTAGAAGGATAAATTCAATATAATTCGTTTATCTTAAAATGGCATTGGAATCAGAACGGCAGTCAATAATCCAATTAATAAGTTAGACAAAAATATTTACATAACTTTTTTTATAAACTAGCTATCCGAAGTACGCAAATCAAGTGTAAATTATAAATTCAAAATATATCTGTATACATATACTAGGTAGGTACTAGTACTCATATTATTGCGTTGTTTACTACAACGAACGTTTGTTTATCTGCTGAATAAGGAAATGAACTTTGAATAGCTTACTTATTTCTTTATTATGCAGTGTTGTCTTGCAAGTAATTTAACAAGCACTTATTGGAATGTGGTCGTGACTGTCCCGTCGGAAACGATGCGTGAAAGGAAGTGACACGCACGTCACAAAACGAAGCAAACACAGAAATATAACTTCTTTAAATAATTCGCTCTTTAAAAACTATTCAGCAGAGATAACCAATAAGTGTTCGTTTACTTTATAGTAAAAGAAATATATAAGTAAAAGAAAAGCTTAGAAAAACCCCTGTAAAATGCATGTTTAATGTATAAAAGAAGAACGCAACAAAATAAAAAACAAAATATAATTTGGGTCACAAAATATTAGTCTCAGTTATACTATAGGTTTCAAAATAAAAATATTGGAGACATAATATCTATTTAATCTGTTTACTGTATATGATTAGTACATGCATCTTAGTAGTGGTATGGAGCCACTACTTGTAGTGGTGTGAAGCCACTACTTGTAGTGGTGTGGAGCCAGCTACAGGCTTCTTTTTAGCCTGTAGCACGAATGGGCCGGCTCGTCCGGAGAAGTACCACACTCCCACGAAAGACCGACGCCTGAGTGGCGGTTATCAGCCGTCAAGCTCCGTCCGGTGAGTGGGAGAGCCGGGGGCCGCCTGCTCGTCTGCCTCCCTCTGACATAAAAAAAAAATGCATTGCTTGTATATAAGTATGCACTTTCAAACCGTTCCT
>JADGIL010014969.1:0-11800 GCA_020352625.1 Cactoblastis cactorum
AAATGCTAATGATAATAGTATATAAATAAAACATAAAAAAATTCATATAATTTTTGCATATAGTTTTAATTACTCTCAACTTAATAGTTCCGTTTTCACTTCTATCGGCAGTCCCACGACTGCTACTGGTTTTTTTTTATTGCAGGAATGAAGATCAAAGTAAAATGTTATATGACATATTGATACCACTCTTCGTCGATTCGTCACCTACGTCTACAAAATATAGAGTATTGTTGCTGAATTATTTGTACATTCCGAATTAATGCATTCTTAAAATTATATTATAATTTTTGCTGTAAAATTGTGTTTTTATTTTTGTTACAACTTCTCATTCGTCTATACTAATATTATAAAGAGGAAGAGTTTGTAATTTTGATTGTTTGTTTATTTGTAAAGGTTAAAGTAAAAATCTATGGAAATATTGAACTGATCATGAAAGTTCGTACACAATCAGAAAGCTACACTATTCAGAAGTGCTATAGGCTATAAAGTAACGCCGAACGAAGTGGGCTCAGGTCGGCTAGTGTTTACATAAAATAAAACTGTAGTCGAGCTATGTCTGTCTGCATAGGAAATATTAAAAAAAGAAAAATGTAGGATCTTTTTAGAACATATGAAGCAAAAACATTTTTTTTTTATCTGCCTGGCTGCATGTTTGTGCGCATCACGCAAAATCTACTAGATCGAATTTAATACGATCTCCACAGTTGTATTATAGATGGTCTAACTTAAAATAAAGCGTTGGTTTTATCTTGATACGCCGCTTAGAACCGAGAGATTGACTATTGTATTTACACGCTGACGACGACGCGATCATAAGTTAGTATTAAATAAAACTGGCGAATACACTCTGGTAACATACAGACAGACGGACAGACAAGAGGTTAAAAACGGAACTCTATAAAAAATTCTTAGTAATAGAGTTCCGTGTTTTTTTCGTAGGTACGGAACCCAATAAAAAAATCAAACTTTATTGTCTTTGACATGCTATGAGACTCGTAGAACTCATAGTATGAGTGTAATGAGTTCTTTATGTCTACGACAAAGCTTTTGAAGTCCTACGCTGTAGTTGTACACGCTACGATTTTTCTACGAGGTCTACGACCAGCTACATGCTACGAACTGTCTACGAAATATGTACAGCTACGAGCTACAAAATATCTTCCAAGACCTACGACCTACGATCACCAACGAGGTCTCAATTAGAAGTGGCCATTCTAAAATTATGTCACAATTTAAAAGTCAATTAAGGGAAAGCAAGGGAAAAACGGGATTTTTCACATCTCCTTAATCTGTTATTATATCTGAATCCCCATTCCACCAATAAGTCTTATTCTTGGCTCTGTCTACCTCGTAAGATATCATAAGACGCGATATAATATCTCTTAAACAATTATAAATTCTAATTTGAAAATGGAACGCATAAATCACGTTCACCGCCAATCATAATTCCAAAATCAAAATTGCGAAATGCATTCTGCTATCATTTAATTTTATCTGTAGAACATCGATAAGGCAGCGCAGAGGGCACCACCGCTTCCATTTTAGTGTTCGCCCGATCCCGGGCAGAAGCGGTCGTTTGGAAGTACGTATATTGATTTCCTTGCCGCCCTGCCTTCTCGTAAAAAAAAAAACCCGCGTCTTACTCAATCATGGCTGATATAATATAATCATGAATAAATGAACAGAAAATAAATATGCTATATTATAATAATATTAGTTTAATCAATCTATGATTTCGCGGACGTATCGAAAAAGGACTCGTTAGAGAGAGATAGCAGGAGAAAAGGAGAGATATTATTGTCGTGTCAGTGTTTTAATTTAATTATTGTTGAATTTATAAATGTGATGTTTTTATGTGAAGTGTTCAATAACCAGATATTTTCTGCCTCGATTTTGTCTGCTATATGTAAGTATTTATTGAAATAATGCACAACATAAGGATAGGACCAATATTTTTTTATCAATACTTATGTGGCTCTTCCTATTTTATTTTTTTTTACTGACATCTGCTACCATTCGAAAACTGAAAATAATTCTCCTTTTTCGATAAATTGCTCTACTAAAAATAAATCGATTGCAGTAGTATTATTTTTTCTTGACATAAAATAATATGATTATCTTTACTAAATAGTACTAGGAGTATAAATAAAAAAATAAATAAATAGATTCTCAATTCTTTACATAATACATGTGTAGTTACCACAAAAAACATAGGAATTTATGACAATAGTTCAAAAATATTCCCCATCGCCGGGCATCAAACTCAGGTCCTTCAGATGGTGGGCGGTTTAATAGCAGCCATGAAACCTGGGAGTTCGTTTTGAAATAATTTATTATAATTGCGAAAATGTGTTTATACTACGTATGTATTTGTTCCTCTTAACGTATAAACTACACAATGTATTTCCATAAAACTTTGCATACATTGTCTAAAGTACAGAAAAGGACATAAGTTTTTTTTTCTTTTTCGAGCTTCCAACCCGAATAAGGTTACTTTTCGGACTTAGAAATTCCAAACTGTAAGTTGTAGCTAGTTTATGAACATAGATGTATGTTTGTTAATCCTTTGTACCCAAACTACTAAACAGATTATGCCCACGTCCGCGCGTAGTCTGAAACCATTGGAGTTAGACATTGCAGTTAAAATCCATACTTCCATACTAATATTTTAAATGTGAATTTTATGATGTACATACGATCACACCTTTTCCCCATACAGGTAGGCAGAGACTACATTCTTCCGCTCACTACGGTCCTGACATACTTCCTCTACATTCATCAATCTTTCCATACACGCTCGTCGGTTAAGGGTACTTCTGACCTGCCCTTTTCTAAGTACTTTTATTTGGTCAAGATAAGTCCTTCTTTCCTCTTCCAACGTTTCCATCCACTTTAACTCCACTCTTTTATAAATTCTTCTTGTCAGTCTTCTATTACTCATTCTACCCATGCTTACCCATATTAACCATTTCAGCATATCCTTTTCTTAAAATGTGATGTGTGTGTTTGTTTGTCTGTCTGTTTTTCACGTAACGGATTAGTGTGGAGTTTTAGTTGACGGGCTGGGAGTGACATAGGCACAAGACATAGGTTACTTTTTGTTTCTTTCTGTCCTCCTCCCCCCTTAATTAGACGCAAGCGAAGTCACGGGCAAAAGCTAGTTTAAATATGTAAGTATATAGATTAATAAGCAAAATCTATTAACAGATCTCGTTCATAATAAAAGTATATATTTACAATTATCGTGAATACTATTTGTTTGTTTAGTACACGAAATCACGCAAACGACAAATGCTAGCGTGACGGCATGACTTTGCGTTTCTCATGAAAAAAATACAAATAATAAATTAAAACATTTTTAAGGTTCCGTATTCAAAAAAAGGATAAAATCGAAATAAATAAAACCCTATTACTAAGAATCTGCTATCTGTCTGTCACCAGGCTGTATCTCATGAACCATGATGGCTAGACAGTTGACGTTTTCACAGTATTTTTGTTGCCGTTTAACAACATTTGCTAAAACAAACATAGAGACAGACAGCGGAAAGTGACTATGTTTTATACTATGTAGTAGCGATATTTCTAAAAAATAAAATGGAAAACCACGCAAATTGAGTCAGCCCCAAAAAAAGTGCGAGACTTGTACTATTATGGGATACGTAGGATACCATTTCCAATAATGATACATCAACCTCGTAGTGGTATGAGCCTGAATGAATGAATGGGCCGGCTCATCCGCGGAAGTACCACATTCCCACAGAAGACCGACGCCTGGTGAGTGGGAGAGCCCAACTTCTATAAAAAAGCGGCCTATAAAAGGGTTTTTTATAGGCAAGCTTATTTATAATATAAGCTTATTTACAACAACGCTTCTGTGACCCCGCGGGTGTTGTAGTTGTCTATGGGCGGCGGTGATCACTTAACATCACGTGACCCGCCTGCTCGTTTGCCTCCCACTGACATACAAAAAAATCAACCAACGATGCCATATTGACCAGATTTCAATGATACTACATCTTTTTATAACAAATGCACATACAGAGCAGATACAGACAGAACAGCCCTAGGCTAATCAGAAAAACATTATTAACCCCTGACGCAAAACGAGGGGTGTAATAAATATGACGTGTGTGTGTGTAATAAATATGACATTATGTCTATGGCATCATAGCATCCAAACGGACGAACCGATTTGGATACCTAATTCTTTTTTGTTATAAAGGTGACTTTATTGTGTTCTTAGCTATGTTTTACCCCCAACGCAAAAAAGGGGTAATTTTGACGTTTGTCTAGTTACATTTTGTCGGAAATTTATTTAATTTTAAATTTAATTACTTGTTTTATATCATGACCTGACCGGGGAACGAACCCGGGACCTCTTGAATAGCAATGTAAAATGGTACGGAACCCTTCGTGCGTGATTTTATTCACATTTGGCCGGATTTTTAGTTATATGATTGCAACGACCTCTGGCGAGTGACATGTTTTTGTTTTTAATGTACTTTTTAATTAGTTAATGGAGTTATAATTAGGCTAACTAGTGCTTGCCCGTTACTTCGCCTGTGTTATTTGCCATTGTTTTGAACAATAATGTGAAATTTCTACTCAAAGCGCGGTTTTATAAGGCACACGTTTTTTTACTCGACTGCGGCAGAAGGAGGGTTATGTTTTTCGGGCGTATGTATGTATGTAGATTTCTATGTTCATGATTTAATCATATGAGGTATCATTGGATTCGTCATGACAGTGCGAGTGACACTGAGTACATAAAAAATATAAAAAGTTCAAAATGGCGACTTTATGACGTCATAAAGTGAGGAAGAAAAAAAATTTCCCCTCCAAACCCATCTAGTGGGGTATCAAAATAAATGCCCTTCAATGGCGATTCTAAACATATACATATCTTGCTGTTTTTATTAGACTTTTCATACTAAAAAGTTTAAAATAAAAATTATTATTTAAAAAAAATACCCGACTGCAAATTCTAATGACTGACTAAAAAGGGGAAAACAAGCTTTACAATTTAGTTAAATCGTATGCAATACGCAATGTATATATTTTAATAATTGCAGGCGGGACAAATTGGTAGATACAACGATATCTCATAGATTTGTTTGTCCCGCCTGCAATTATTTAAAATTTGCATTCTCTATTTCTTAAATTGTTGTTCGGAGGCCAGGCAGGTACTTGAAAGAAGGTCATAGTTGATAGTTCCCTTAGTTTCTCAAGGCGATATAGCATTTTGTAGCAATCTCGCGATATAAAATAAACTACCTTATGTAACGATGTCCGCATAATTGCCTGTAAAACCATTTTTTAATGAAAAAAATATTAATAAATACGTAATTGAGGTGAAAATATCACAAAAATACAATTTGAATTGAATTTTCTTTTTAAATTCTATATGAAACTTCCTTGTCAAAGCTTGTTTTAGCCTGCGTCGGGTTTTTTATTGTAATTGTATAATATACATTTATTTACTACCCGCCCCTGCTTTAATTGATTTTAAAAAGCCTTCCTTGTAAATCACCCTATCTGTTAAAAAACCGCATCAAAATCCGTTGCGTAATCGCTATCTATCTAACGTAAAGAACTAAGCATACATTTACACAGGGACAAACAACGGAAAGCTACTTTTATGCTATGTAGTGATTTCACTTGCGAATATATTAAGTCATTTTGTAGTTTCATTCATTCGTCGAATAAATTCTAAAATTATTGGGATGTTGTATAATGTTATACTTACTTAGTTGTAACAAATAGAAAAATTTAAAATATAAAAAATGTTATACTTAGTTGTAACAAATAGAAAAATTTAAAATACGTAAATATAAAAACATCCGAAATATTTTATTTTACTATAATTATAAGTACTTATTTTACAGATGGTTTTATTTCTGTAACATTCTGTAAATAATAAAACAAGAAAAATTGTCAGATAACCTATGTATTTCTCAATATAAAATCGTTTACTTTTTTCGAAGCGCGCCAACTGCCTACCTTTTATAACGTTCCGCAATCAAGCACAGAAATCGTCTGTTATAAAGCGATATCAGCTGTTGTTATCGTAAACTAAATCTTTGCTGCCAACAAGAAGCGGGGTGGGCAGTTTCCCCCTATGAATTTAGATCACGCATGTTGGAGAAATACGTTGTTTAGGTAAATATATTTTTCACTACTTAAATAAATTTAGATTATACAAGCTTTTGCTCGCTACACTCGCGAACCGTAATTCGCGATCCCGTGGAAAATTTTTAAAATCTCGTCATAACGAGCATCTAGATTCTTAAAGCCTTTCATTACTGTCACTCGATCACAGTCATAACTTGTTTTTAGTTTATTCAATTTTATATAAAATTTTATAACAACAAGAATATTGAATAATCAGAGTATTTTTGGCATCATAAACCGCTAGAGCCAAACCAAACCCAAACTGCTTGAGATATTTTCGGCGATTTTTCTAAGCAGTCACCGTTCCGCAATGACGGTAGAAAAAAGGCTTTGAAGGTCTTATTTTATAAATGGATAAAGATTTTGATTTGTTTGCATGGCCGTATGTAAAGCTAAAATGTCAATAAGTTGTAATATAGTTTAGCTAACCCAATAACATGTTTATTTTATGTCCTTCAAAACACGGAAGCGAATAGACTCATGAATAAATATTCTGTAAATTAAAAACAAAAAATAACCAGCACAGACTAAGTATATCGCAGAGTAATGCAAATGACATGTAACGTCTATGGCATTTAATTTTTAATCACATTCTGTTCATAGCTGGAGTGTCGCCAATTTCTGCCAACTGTCATCTGAGGCTTCCCTGTATCATCTGTTGACTCAGGAAGGCTGTATAATCTGTTGGCAGATAAACGCGCGGGAAATTATATTACAGCTACTACAGCTTTTAAAATTGAAATAAATGCAAATAAATGTGATACCACCATGGTTTGGGCGTGAAAAAAGCCAGCTGCTTCTCCTCCCGTGCATATTTTAATTTATTTTTTTTATTTACTCATATCTTACAACTATCATTACAGAAAAACCCAATACTATAGTGTACAGTTCTAAACTATTATCCTATTATCTACTTATAACTAGCTGATCCGTGCGCAATTCGTAAATCGCTGCATAAATTCAAATCACTTCTCTAAAATAGCTAAAGTACAAAATACAGTTTTGTTAAAAGAAAACTTCTCTAAATCTTAATAAATGTCAACAGATCTAACATCCAATCGCTTGGCAGGCTTCCAACCACTGAATGTAAGCGACTCTGTGTATTACTCCAGTACATCTTTATGTAAAAACCGCCCAAGTGTGAGACGAACTCTCGCATGATGGGTTCCGTAATTACTATGTACATACGTACCGTACGCGTACTATAGAAAACTTCATTTAAATAATTGTTTCTCTAAGGCCTCGTTGGCGCACTGGTAAAGCCTTCGCGTCTCAACCAAAAGGTTCAGGGTGTGAATGTGTCAGGTCATGATGGAATGAAAAAAAAATGCTTTTTTCTGATTAGCCTGGGTCTTGAATGTCTATCTATATATGTACGTATTTATAATAAAATTTAGTGGCGTCATTCAGTTTGTATTCCTTAAGTATGACATAATAATAATGTATATATAATAATAATAATAATGTGTTTTTATTTATAGAATAATATAAAAAAGCACGTTTATAGTATTGAAACCCCAATTAAATAATTATTTTGCTTTATTATTTGTTGTTATAGCAGCAAAAGAAATACATCAACTGTGATAATTTCAATTGTCTAGCTATTACGGTTCAGATATACAGCCTAGTGACAAACGGGCAGCGGAGTCTCGAGAGAGCGTATAAGGGTCCCGTTTTATTTTACCCTTTGCGTACGGTACCCTAAAAACTTGCAATCCTTTATTACGTTACACTTCAAGGAAACTGATTGTCGTGTGAAAGAGCGCATTGTGAGAAGTCATTGAATATTCATGATGAATCGATTACTTACTTGCAAAGTTATCGATTTACTTGCTTTTCAGGTATATATGTATATACTTAACAGACAGAATCTGCACAGACCTCCGTTCCGTGGTGTAATGGTTAAACTGACTGACCGTTACCATTACTCAGGAGAGGTCATGGAATATTTTCAAACGAGCAGGCGGGTCACGTGATGTTAGGTGATCACCGCCGCCCATAGACACCTGCAACAGCCGCGGGGTCACAGAAGCGTTGCCGGCCTTTTCTGATTGGTCTGGGTCTTGGATGTTCATCTACGTATTTGTCAAAGAAAAATGATTGTGTTTGTATGTAGGTGTAGGTAAAGTGCAACATTTTTCCCGTAATTCCCGCGGGAAACGGATTAACGGGCGTGATACCGCGCTCCGGTCGCTAGTTATTTATAAATTCAATCTCTATGTTTACTTTGTACGACGATAAAACGTCGTTCTAGACTGAAAAAGTTTATCTTCTAGTTTATGGTCGGATAAAAATGTCTAGTACAAGTACAGCGCAGTAGATGTTATTTACAGCCTATACTAATTTAATTTAGTGGAAGAATGTACTATCTGCCTATCCCTATGCGTAAAAGACATGAGCTATCGCTAAAAGTACTAGTTGTAATCAATTGTAAGATAGTACTTGATAAATAAAAAGGGACAATTCACACAGATTGCTTTAGCCCCAAACTAAGTTCGAAACTTGAGTTATAGTATTACTAACTCAACGAACACATAACTATTTTAAAACAAATACACTATAAATAAACATCCATATGAACTGACCGTGCATAGAACCCGGGACCTCCGAGTGGCGGTCAAGCATTTAAACGTTTCTTGTGTTTCCTTTGAGTTATACCTAATTATTATCAGGAAAATGTTCTTCAATTAAAAAGATAGAGGCAAATATTAATTTTAGACGTACATAAACAGTACCTCCAGGATTTTACATTAACTAACAGTAGATTGACATTACTGTCGTCATAGTTAAAGCAAGATAATGTCTGTACCAAAAAGATGCCTATCAATTACCGCTAGAATGACGGACGTGACGCTATGTATAAACAATACAATATAACAAACTTAACCCTCTTTTTGCATCGGGGTTAAAAACATAACTAATAAGAATACTCTCGATAGTCACCTTTTTAAAAAAATATATCCACATCTGTTCATCCGTTTTGGAGAAATGATCCGCAGACATAATGACACACACAGCGTGTTCAAGTGATTTATTATATAAATGTATTTTTGAAATAAATATTTAGTCTCTATAGGTTAAACTTCCTCCATCCTACCTCCATCCTATCCACCTACCTTAAAACAGTCAATATGCATGCCCAAAAAGGCGCGAAAACTAATCTGTTCGACCCCAATTTTACTTTTTCCGCTGAATTATGCAAAATAAACGCAGGAAGTGCTTTGGACGGCTGCCATTCTGCCAGGCACGCGTTATGGCCAGATTCCGACGAATCAATTATGATATTGTCGCTGGTTGGGTGGAATTAAGAATTTAATTCTGTTAGGCGTTGTTCTTTTTTTATAATTTCTATTTAATATGACATCGAGTAATAATATATTTTGCTATAGTTATAACTTTGCAAATAGGTAAATATTTTTTCTTGTGGTCGAACTTTCGGAAAAAGTATTTCATGAAAGTTGATAATAATGATTTATTTAATAATAAATATTAATATTATCTCAAAAAATGTATAGGTTGTGGGATAGTTTATGCTCGCTTCGTTGCACTAAGTATACTTTTTTTTAAATTATTCGAGCTTTTATATACAGTGATATGAACGCACGCCATAAACAAGAATTGAAGTTAAAATACAGATAACACATATTTATCCCATAAAATCTCACTCACGGTTTACTGTTGTTGTAAAAAATTTATGGTTTAACAAATTGTATTGCTTATAGGCTGCATCCTGTGACGGTGTAATCGGTTTTTATCGCAATTTTACGATTATGTGTATGTATTGACTCCGAGTGCTTCCTCCTCTTAATAATAGCTTCCTCGATAAATGAAATATACACGGCGAACCGCTCCAGCTTCGCACGAGTTTAAAAACCTTCCTAATATAAACACCTGTGTAATGATATTATAACGTGAAGTAAAATTATTTCTCAGTTTAAACCAGTATGTTTTATCACTCGGAATAATTCTGCAGGTTCGGTGAAAATGGATATAACTCGACTTAAATCGGTTTTAAAAATATATATAGATAGATAAACAAAGAGATTTTAATAAGACAGCACTCCACTCAGACGAGTAGAGTGCCGTGAGTGCGCTGTAATATTACCTACAATCGTGTTCATATCTGCTTGTACATATAAGACAAGATCTCATTTTCCCATGAGGGATTGCAATAGCCGTAGAAATAATTGGCGGTGTACAATATTTTTAATTATTTTTCTGATAGTAGGTGCAACCTCCCTGATGTTTATATAATAAAAATTACTTAATATGGATTTTTTCTCAGAGGGCTAGCAACTTGTCACAATATCTGAATTTACTTTCCACCGCCAACCATTCTGCCCAGGGTGCCTTTTGAGCCTCACGGCTCTTGGTTCTGTCTGCCCCGTAGGGAATAACGACGTGTTACTGTATCTGTTTATATTCTGAAGTAGTTTTATAACGTCTGTTTTTCGTCGAATTGGTTCGTACACTTGAAATTCCAGAAAGTTTTTATTACAATTACACTTAAAAGTAAGGCGGTGATGGTTGAGTGGTTAGTATTGCTCACGACCGTCAACATTCTAAGCAGCGTAATGAAACCAATGCTATGTCTACAATACAACCATGAAAATCGCATCAAACTCCATTCAGTTGTTTTTGTGCGATGCGTGTACAAACATACAGACAGACAAAAATAGTTTGGACCTCTCATAATGTTTTCGCTTTAAAATCTATGTTCAGCTTACTGTACAGACATAGTCCACTTAAATTTTAGTTTATGTATAAATGGGCAATAAAAAACGTAATATTTTTAAATTTTTACTCGACGTTAATAAAGGCAATTGTCTACCTGTTCAAGCTTGCAATATTTACTTAATATTTATACATAATTCAATATTCTTTGAATATTTCACAGAACATTTTAAAAATAAATAAATAAGAGTTGTTTTTATATGTAATAGTACTGACTATTTTACGTGCGCAAGTCCAATACGAAGTTGGCCTGTTATTTTTTATTCTTCGACAAATCTTTTATTTTCCCCACGCTTACACCTAAATAAGTTTTGAACATAGAAAAAGTCGTAAAGAAAATATCGTGCTATAAAAAAGTTTTAGATATGGCAACACGCCAATCTTTGGGGGAATACGATAGAATTAAATTTGCAAAGTTTGAGCTATTTATCTTGTCGTGTTGAAATTTAGTGCATATTTTCAATCGTTAACATTTTTAATGGTAATTTAAAACAGTATAAGTACTGAAAAATAGTATAAATCACAATTCGAGCGTATTTCTTGTTGCATCCTTAGCGATCTTAGGTTAAATCGAAAGCGATGACGCGTTAGAGCCCGCTACTAAACTAGGTGATTTGGTGAGGTTACTAGTTTTTTACACAGAGCGACTACCGTATAAACTCCGCAATCCAAAGGGTAAACCATAACCAATCCTAAGATAGGTTTATACGATAGCTATATGACGTTTGTGACCGACAGTTTGACATGCCTTCCGTGCACGGAATCGTCTTTCTGTTCGGATAATCAGGTTTTACAAGTCTACAATATCCTAACTAGACTGGTAATGACTTCTCCAACATTGACCTATGGTTTACTGGTCAACTTATGGTTTTTTTTTGATGTCAGAGGGAGG